>CANSGD010001052.1:0-166029 GCA_947645195.1 Patellifolia procumbens | reverse complement strand
GAAGTTAGACAAAGAACAAGCGGCACCGTTTATGTGCATTAGCTGGATGATCAGACAACTTGAACCATAACATAGCTTCACTATGGAAACTATCTCAGTAACAAGCCTGATTTCTCTGCCAGCACTAGATGCACTAGTGTAGGGTCTATAGTCCTTTTCAATGTCCAACCCAACAACAATTTTTTCACCATGTATTTTCTGGCTCATTATGGATATCAAGTCATTGAGACTTTGATCAAGCTGAGCTACAGTATTGATCACCGTGGTTTTCATCACATGCCCGTCTAATATAGCTTCATAGCTCATTGAAAATTATGTTATCTATAGAGGACTTCTATATGAATTTGAGAAGTGAGATGAATAGATGATGGACGTTTATTTATACTATGGAAACGGTTTTCTGAGAAGTGCAGAAACAAGTTCGATACAGTGTTTTTACAAGTCTTCAAATTAAAACTGACAGTTTGACTAGTAGAGTTTATAAATTATAACAAGACTATAGAAGCGACTCCATTTAATAATTAGATGATTCTTAGGATCATGGGAGATAACGAAGGGACATGTTATGAGAGGAAAATCTTTCCAGACTTACAGGCTGTATGAGTAAACTAAAGAGTAATAACAGCAATTAGTGGAAACCCCTGCTTAACTCTAGTAGGCTGATCAAGAGTCCCAACATACAGATAATACATTACTCGTATGAAGATGAAAAGACTTGCATTTCAAGGTCATTGACATCAGCACATGCAGTAGTTTTCTTGTAAACTTTATCCGTACGATCAAGTAAAGTAGTAACTAATGCTCAAAGTTCAGCATCAATGAGTGTGGAATACCATAAGTAATCAAAATCAACTTTACATGGAAAGTCTTTTCCCTTCTCAATTTCCTAGGGATTAGGCTAAATTTTTGATTGCCAATTTGCCACTATAAGACATGTATAGTAGGAATTTTAATTTCCTTGAAATTTCTATTTCTCATACTTTTTCCAATTTTCTCCAACTAAACACAAACTTATTTTGCTATATCCTTGGAATTTGTAATTCCAAGGGAAATAAACTACAACCAACCAACTTAGTATTGACATCTGGTATTACTTAAGTAGAAGACAAAATACTCCCTCCGTTTTTTTAATACATACATTTGCTTTTGCGCGCGGACCAAGGAAAAAGTGCAAAAGTTTCAGAGAAAGATAGTAAAAGTAAGGAAAAAGTAAAAAGGTGAAAAGAAGGAAAGAAAAAGTAGGACAGGAGTGTAAATAATTAGGTGGACCAACCTTTCATTTATGGGAAAAGGTAGAAGTGTATCAATTAGAAAAAAAAACATCCCAAAATGGAAAAATGTACATATTAAAAAAACGACGAGGAGTATAATATATTTAGAGGTATTTGCACCAAGAAAATCATAATGGTATGATAGGTTTTTGGGCCAAGGCGTTGCCCCAAATAATTTTGTTGTTTTACAGTTGGTTGAGTTATCTTTATTATACAAGAGAAGATGTGGGATATACCAAAAAAGAAAAAATGGAAAAAAATAATATCATAACTAATTCACTAATTAGATTTTAATCATTTTACTAATTGAATTTTAGACTGATTTCGCACGTATCTTGTGTATTTACGACTAGTTCTATATTAATTTAATTATTAATACAATTTTTAAAAATTTTATGAAATCAAATTTGAATGGTGTAACATAACAATAAACTACACAAATTAGAAGGGTAATAAAATCTTGTAATTAGGGGATTTACCCACTTCTTTATGTTGAAAATTTTACTAAGGTTTAAGGATTCAGTAATTAGATGTTACCAACGAATAGAGTTGTAGCTTGGTGGTAGAGTTGTCATAGTTGGTCACGAGATCATATTCTCTTTTCATGCATTTTTGAAACTTTCATAATTGTAATTGACATGTAAGATGTACAATAATATCATATCAGCGTGTAACATTTAATGACACGTGACAGACTACACTGCGTTAAAAGCCAAGTTAGTGAGTAATGATTCCAAGGTAACATTAATGAAATATTGTTTATTTTTATTTCCTTCGGAAGAGTACTTATGAATATTGCTTGACATCTATGAATTGAAATTTCATGGGGTATTTTGACTTCCTACATATACTAAACAACCACTAAATAATGAAGTGTGTTGAAGCATGTGAATGATTTCACTTATTTCACCTACAATGAATCTTCCACTGACTTAATTCTGAAACAATGATTTGAGATCGAAATTTTGGCTCCATCAATCCCAAAGACGGATTTTTTCAAAAATTTGGGACCGAAAACTTGTTTGGACCGGTTTTAAATTAGGGTCAAAGATCGGACCTAAAAAGTTTTTATGTGGTTTTATTATTGAGTGTGCCGATCTATCTAGTTACCAATAATCCATTTCAATTCAAAAGTTTTTGGTTTTGATTTTTTTACAAGATACAAAGAAAATCCTTAGAGATCCTTCTCTCAAGGAGGTATGTGTACCCACAACTTTATGCATAAATAAATTTGAAAATGTCGGGCTCCTTAAGGGCATCAATGAAAATGCTTCTTTGGTTGCTTTGATGCCCTAATTTAGAGATGTAGTCTGCAACTTGATTTGCTTATATGAATATATATGTTGTTGTGGTAGAATCGATATAGTTGAGGATTTTCTTGACGTTGGTGACTAGCGTTAGGATGTTCCACAGCACATATTAGATGCCTTTGAATGCATTGATGAGAACAAGCTTGTCTCCTTTAGTGATAATATTCCTAATTTGCATATTATTGGCTTGGATCGAAGCCTTTGTTAGAGCAATAGCTTTGACAATGAGTGGAGTTGCTGGTCCTATCTTGTAGGCTGGAGTTGTGAGGAAATGGCTTCCAGAGTCTCTGATCACATTTCCTATTGCTGCCGAGTGTTGAGTTGCCGATTTACCAAAATTTATTTTTGTGAAAATTGGGGGAGGTTGTAATACTACCCATGATTGGTTTAAAGATTTGGTTGTACTATATATACCAACAAAATGCATTTCTTTTATTAAACTCATATGCTAAGATACTCCACACAGTTTAGCGTGCTTGACTGAGAGTAATCTTGGGATGGGTGACCTCTTAACATGTTTTGTAGAGTGCGCATGAGTGAGGATAAAAGTGTGTCGGAAAGACTTGTGTTGGTTTATGGTACAATTGTTGGTCCTTGATGCGTATTTGGTGACTAGTATTGGCCAGTAAAGGGTCGGGGTGTTACAAATGTTATCACTGCAACCCTGCGACCATAACTGATCTTGAATCTTAGTCAGTCGTCTAGCAGGGCAGGATTCTAGGGCTGTATCACAGACTGTGACTGAATATGTTGATCAGTCTTCAGGCTGGGGCTACCCACAGGCTGCGGTTGAATGTGTGGAGTCTCCAGGCGCAACGAGGGCGTTGTCACTCTCAAATGGGGGGTGTTTGATACTCCCCATAATTGTCTTAAAGGATTTGGTTGTACTATCCATACCAACAAGGTGAATCTTCTTTTTAGTGAGCTCATATGCTAAGATACTCCACAATTAAGCGTATTTGGGTGGAGTAGTATTGGTATGGGTGACCTCCTATGAAACAGTGTGTGCATGAGTGAGGACAAAGTGCGCCGAAAATACTTGTGTTGGTTTATGGAGACATTTAATAGTCCTTGTTGTTATGGTCCAAGTGCGCTAACTTTCTTGGTGAAATGAGACTCTTACGAACACTCGGTATCTGAAAAGCACTCTTTGACTCTGAACCAAGTTTGGAACAACATTGAGGCTCTGGACTGAACTGAACTGAACTAAACTAAACTGTAATCGTAAGACAAAAGGTGAGGAGTTGAACCGAACTGAACTGAAATTAATTGAGCTGAAAGTGATGAATTGTGGACTGAAATTAATTGAGCTGAAATAAACCGAACAAAAATTAATTGAGTCGAATTGAAATAAATGAACTCAAATTCATTGAATTGAGTTGAACTAAAATATTTTTTCATTAATCCGATTTTAAAAAAACATGCTACATGTTGTAAAAAAGTGGACCCATAATTCAAAACCAATAGATTACATTAGTAATTTCGATACCCTTACTACCCTTCAACAATATGCACCATTCCTTTCATCCCAACTCATCTAATGCAACTTCGATCAGTCGATGAAATATCAAAGGGTAATTTCGACCTCAATCGTTCGATAATACTTGTATTCAATTAAAAATTCAGAACCATCTCTCTGCCACTCAACGAGAGAGTGAACTAGTAACCACAACATCACTTCAAAGCTACAAAGCAACACCAAAAATGGCGCTGCAACTCAGGCCACAATAACTTACCATATCCCAGGCCGCAACTCTCAAGTGACCCGAGGATACGATATCACCATGCTCCTAGTCATTAAAAAATAAAACTTGTGTCATGAAAACAAACAAATAGACACAAAATGAAAAATCAATATCCAAGAGAGGATATTCACTATGCCTTGACCACGCTGGATAGACAAATGCTTATTCGACCACGCTACTAAGTTATGGGGGTACCACACTTTCCAGTCCCACACTTTACGAGGTGCTCCATGGGGCTCGCTTCTTGGTCCTCATCCAAAGAATAATCCTTAATAACAGCACCTTCACGTTGCCTCGACATTAGTTTGAAGGAAAATAAAGGTTAAATAATTATATATCCTAAGTTTTCTAATAATAGGATGAACACATTTTCATCAGTTAAATGCACGCTTCCCGCATCTCAAAAGGAGATCAATTTTTAATCACTTATTATTAGCCTATGGACACATATTATACTAGCCTCAGATCGTTCCATTCCAAAAAATAAAGATGAACATTTCAACATGGAACAAATCCAAAAGCAATTCGAACACAGCCTTACAGCATGAAATTAAGAGGCCTAAATACAAAAATGGCCTTGGAAACTGGTCAAAAAGGCCTTGGAAACCGAAGCACAACCGGTTTACATCTAATAGGTGTCACTGGTTAAGAATCCGAGCAAGAACCCGGTCTAGAGATAAACTTGTGAACCGAATTTCTCTCTCCACCCGTGTCTCAGGTTAGTTTTAATTTAATAAATACAAAGACCTAAGAAACTCGTTTTCTCTCTCCATACGTGCCTTATCCCTAAATTTTAGAAAACCATGCTTACAGATAACCGGTTTCTCATTTATTTTTTAAACATTACAAATGCTCTCTCTCCACGCATCCCTTTCTTCTACTTGCTATATACACTAGTAGAAAAAATAGCTATTGCTGCTCCCTTGTAGCTACGGGCTTGTAAGAAAGCCTGCAGCTAGATTACTTTTGCGGCGGGCATCTAGAGAAGTCCGCAACTACAAACTGGTTGCTGCAGGCGCTTCACGTAGGCCTCCAGCTACAGAGGCAAAAAAAAAGGAAATTAGATTTTAATTTAATTTAATTTTAGATCAACACATTAGAGCCACGAAGCGTTGTCTCCTCTTTCCGTCTCTTTCCCTCTCCCATTGAAGTTGCGTTCCAATTTCAGTTCGTCCTAATCTCAGTTCGCCCCTTTCTCACGCGTTCCATTCTCAGTTCGCCCCAATCTCAAGTTTTCTTTCCTCTCATCTTCAATCTCAGATTTAGCCCATCCTTTCATCTTCCTTATCCAGCTAGGGTTTCTCCGCATTCCCCGTTATGATCTCACCATTTTTTCACTCTTAACCTCGCCGCTTCATCTCTGTCACTTGAGAGAAACCCTAGCTGGAGAAGGAACTGGAAGCAGAATTTGGTATTCGCTCTTGTTCATTTCAGATTTTTCTTTACACTTATTGTGTCTAATAATGTTTGTTAGCTTGAAATTAGGGTTTTAGGTTTAGTAAGGCTCGTGAATTGCGACTTTTGAGGCTGTAAAGAAGTTCTTTGTGTTCTATTAGTTGTTCAATTGCTTAGTTATTGTTTGATTGCAGGAAAATTTTTGATTTGCAAACCCTAAATATTTACACACTAACTCGAAGGTTTTGGTTTAAAGCTTTGGATCTCAAAACCCTATATTATTGCTTAGGCTCTTTGATTCGAAGTTTCTCACTTTGATTCAAAGTCTCAAGCACATCTAATTCGAATCGAAGCCTGGCTATCCGATTCTAATAAGAAGGGCTATGTTGTTATTCTTACTGCTCCTACCAAGCATGTGGATTGCACCCCTACTCCTGCCCCCGCTAGAGTCTGCATAACGGGGGTAATGTAGATATTTGGAAATGTTTATCTTTGGTTTATTTGGTGGTTGTAATTCTAAATTCTTGTTTTGACTATCTGCTAGATCAGAACATTGAGCACCATATCCTGATTGAGTCTTCTTATCTTCATTGATATGACTTGGTGAAAAGGTTGAAATGCGTTCCATGAAGGAGTTTGTGATGATCCAAAGTCAAAGGAAAGTGCTAAGCAGCTTCAACAGGTAATTCTGTACCATGTCAAGGTTTTTAGCTAAGCTGGATGTACTAGTCTTTTACACTGACCTTGTTGTATTTCTCTTTTTGTACGACTTATGTTTCAATATTTGTTTTTCAATAAAGAAACATCTTGTGGGAACATATTGTTTATGCAAAAACAGTCATCGCTGCACATTATTAAGGAATTCGTGCATTCATCATTGAAAACGGAATGCCTGGGTACACTTCTGTTTTGTCACTTAGAAGATACATTTGATGTCTTTGATCTCTTCTATATCCTTATAAACCCTGAAAGTTTCAAAATTGCCCAGTCTCTCTACGTCTATTGTCTATGTTTATGTCTACAAGGACTCGGTACATTCTATTGTCTATGTCTTAACTAGTCCTTTCCATTTTACCTTTTCTAGATTTTTGGCACTGGCAAGCTGCATATCCTATTCTAATGGACGTCTTTTTCCTTAAGATAGTGCCTTTGAGGTTATATCACTTATATGGTATTTAGTTCTTCTATTTAGATATGTTGTAGGCTTGTGGGTTTGAGTTTAGGTAGGGGTGTGAAAGAACCAAGACTTTAGGTGAATGGAGTTCGTTCAGTTTAAGCTTGTTCGTTTAACTAAACAATGAGCTGGGCATGACTAAGGATTATAGGTTTTAGCTCGTTTTATAAACGAACTTGGAGATGAACATAGTATTACTTGTTTATTAAAGTTCAAAAGTAACTTTAGGTTATCTGATTTCCTTTTGAACTCTTAAAAACTTTAATTCAGATATCAAAATCTGATGGATCAACCTTAATTAGCAGGGATTATACTACCAATCAAAGTTTAAGTCAAACAATTATCAACCAACCTTTTTGAGAGAATTATCAACTAACTTATTAATACGCAATAACCTCAACAACAACAATCAGGGAGCTGACATCCTGAGAACATTGCTGAATTGTATGCTGAGAAGGTTAATGACAACGTTGTCAGTAAAAGGCCGACACTACCCTTAGACCACCAACGCCTCCTTTGTAGATTACAATTTACGGATTCTGAATTTTTTTTGCTATTGGTTTTACAAGTGCTTGATTTGTACTTTGGCCTGAGCTAAGAGTTGGAATAATATGGGACTGTTTGGTGTGTTTTCATTTTCCTTTAAAGGTCTGTACAAGCTTGTGTGTGTACATTTTCCTTGTCTTCAAGCGCTTGTGCTTGATCTGTATATATTTTCCTTCCTTCTCATCTCATATGTCTTCTACAGCAGGTGAGCGTTACACCTCTGTCTACCTTGCTAAAAATGCAGAGCAAGCTGAGCTCTATGGTGGTATGTGTCACACTTTCACTTAGCTCAATTCATAAGTTGTGTTTTTATTTTGAGGATTTCAATTTTGTGTTTAAATTTGTAGACATGGTTGATTCAATGAAGAAATTGGCAAATTTTTATGTCGATTTATCTGTTCTCTATGGGATACAAGAATATTATTGGAGCTCGGAGAGCTTCTTGGAAAATCCTATATTCAATTGAGCAGAAGGAAGACTCAAAAGGAAATGAATCCAATGTTAAGCGTATTCGAGATTATCTCCATGAAGTTGAATCAGAGCTCATTGATGTGTGCGACAATTTATGGTGATTGATGATCATTTTCTCCCCCTTCTCATCCAGTAGTGAATTTGGTGTCTTCTACTGTAAGATGTAAGTCGTAAGTGTGTATATGGAGAAACTTGGCTATGCGTTGGTTGAATTTATTGATCAAATCTTGTTGCAGGAAAGGTGATTACTGTCGACACATTGCAGAATTTAAGATCGGTGATAAGAAGAAAGAAGTCGTGGATCAGTCATTGAAAGCGTATGAGGTATACTTGACTTAGTTTTTAGTTTAACTTTGCTTTGATGTCGGAACCCCGAAAGTTCGTGATAGGTTGTTTGTCAGCCCCTTAATCTAGTGGGGTAGTGATTTCGAACTTTGGGACAGTTTTGTTGCAATGACGTGTAAAACAGTGGCTGGCTAACTTATAATATTTGAGGTGATTATTTTTAGGCCATCTTTTAAAGTAAAATTAGTGAACTCTATGGGATCTTTCGGAGCAACTTCATCATTGCTAATTGCTATTATTCTTTTTCGTTGTGGATTTTCATCTTTTTTTTTGGGGAAGAATTTGGACATTTATGCATTTTCTGTAAGAGTTGAAGTGAATTAGTGATAACTGTATGATTTTCTGTTTACGTTTGCATTTTACTTTCACTAAGAGCATAGCTATTTCTAATGTTAAGTTTACCATTAACTGTCTGATTATCTGTTTGCATATCTTTTCTGTTAATACTGGTTTGTTGTGGTTCTGTGACCCTTTTTTTGGCAGGGGTAGCTGGGTAGGTGGATATAGTTTAGATCTTGATCATCTATTTACTATGTGTTTGCATCCTTTTCTCTTTATTTAGTGACTCAAAAAGCATGACATAAACTCTACACTGTTCCAGAATTTAGTTTGTTATGTTTCTCTAACAACAAAATTACAGTCTACCCAATTGAACTACTCATTATGATTATTTTCAAGTGTATTTATCACTCAATTCAGTCAAAACACTATGAAATTTTCTCAAAAAATTTGATCAAATTATTTTGATTTAAGATTAAATCATCGCAAGTTATGGGGTTTGATCTTTTGGCAGGGTGTAATGTAGATTTTCTATGCAAAAGGGATCGCTCTACAGCAACGGATGAGGAACATTTGGTTTTGAAAGCGATTCGCAAGGAGCGTCCGTGGGAGAATCTTCCTAAACGACTGCAATCTACTATCTCTTCCAAAGAAGAATATGTAGGAGGTTTCTATTAGCTCTCTTTACTCCTGATCACATGGCATTAACTATGATTGTTTAGTGGATTATTGTCAATGCAATTATTATTTTGAGTGAATTTCTATATTGGTACTGTTAGGACTTCCATATGGTGTAAGTTATGTAATATATTGGATATATATCTTGGATGATGTATGTGATAGGGAATTTTAAGAGATTGACTTTGTTTTATATATGGCATTCTATTATGTGAGAGAGTGAGAGGTGTAGCAAGACTGTAGGAGAACTGTAATAGTATATGCAGTGTGAAAGGGGGGCTGTCAAAAGCACTGCAGATTTTTTTAAAATTGAAAACAACATATTTTTTTTTAAGGCCCGCAGCAACAACATATTTTTTTTTAAAAAAATTATAAAATTGCCATGGGCTTCCCGCAGCAACAAGCCTTTTGCTGCGGGCCTCAGATTAAAGCCCGCAACAAAAAAAAATTAGTTGCGAACAAGCTCGAAGCTAAACTATTAGTTGCGCCTTCAATAGCTACGACCACTTGTACGCAGCTAATGGCCTTTTTTGGCCTGTAACAACTGACTAAATTTCCACTAGTGATATACTTCTCATAGCAATGTGATAAAGCCATCAATTTTTTTGGCTTTCCATGTACTTATAATTAGCAATCTACTTCCTACTATATAGTCTAATACTTGTGTGCAAATTTAATACAAACATCAATGAAGATTGAACCGTCTAATTTCCAATTAATTAAGTTCAACATCATGTCAATGGTATTGTGCTACATCGATATCATAAAAAATTCCTAATTACCTACATAGTACTTGTATAATATCCAAAAATTGTGACGGTTATATACATTTATAATCCGGAGTAAACCTTGTATTCACATCTCGTCTTCTTTGAAAAAAATTCGAACTCAAATTTTGCCATGTTTTGAGAAGAAGTCACGAACTGGAACATTGATGTAGCTTGTGTGTTTCCCTTATCAAAATTAGTAAAATAATCATATGACATGTGCACCTTATCAGGAATAGAAGGGTCTTCAATAACATCATCAAGAATATAATCATTCTTCTCAACACCAAAAAAATGTGGTCCATTCAAGTCGGACAATCCTCGAAAATAGCATCAACAAGAATATAATCTTTGAGGTGTAGAAAGAATATCATCTTCCTCGATTAGTTCAATTGACTCATCAAATTTCGGAGGTAAGTCTGGGTTGAGATTAAAATCTATACCAAAACTAAAAACATCAACTTCAGATTTAGGATTTTGATCATGTTCTACATTTTCTTGGTTTGCTCTTTCCTTCTTTGCCAACAAAAATAATTCTGTCATCATAGATGGAGAAATAAGTGTATAAATTCCAAGAGACTTGAGTTTTTTTTTTTCTTCATAGGCTCCCCTCAAAAAAAAAAATTCTTCATAGGCTTTGGTCATCCTTTCAAACGCTAATTGAAAATCTGGTGACATCTCATTGTAAAACGTTTCATTGGGCTTGTAAATTAGGTCAGATTTATTTAATGATTGGAAAGTTGGTTCTCAACAAATTTGAACCATATTTTACAGGATGAAATTTTCATATATTAGGAAATCAACCCATTTGGAATAACTCAAAATTCCAAGTAACGAATTTGCAGTTAAACAAACAAGTCAGTCGCGCCATAATAGATCGAAAATAGACAACGTTGAAATTTAATTCCAAGAAAAATAGTAAACGAATTCCAAAAATTACGAAACTTTCTAGTATAAAACTAGACAAGACATCACCCAATTTAGAGCTAAGCAACTCTCAAAAAGACGTTGTATACTAGAACAAGTTGTTCAAAGTTACCTTAGAAACTCATACGAGGGCCAAAAATCAGCTACAAAATAAGGGAAAATGTGTAACACCCCGGTTTTTGGAATATTATTAATATTTATTTTATTAAAAATAAATTATTTCTTTTAATCTTATTTTTTATGTAGGAATAATTTTAAAAAATAACAATAAAAATGTGTATGGACTTAGTGGGTCAAGTTTAGTGAAGAGTTTAAGTATTAATAAAGAAAGGTTATACATCTATATAGTTCTTTGCAAAAAGGAAAGGAGTAGTCTTCAAGTTAAAAAGGGAAAAGGGGAAAATAAAAGAATAAGAAAAGAAGGGAAACATCAGACGTTACGTTTCTCCTTCAAAACTTCATCCTCCTCATCTCTCCATCTCATTCTCTTACACTTCCTTCAATCCTCATCCTCTTCAAACTACTCTTTATTTACCGGCGTAGCAACCAAAACAGAACACACCTTCAACAAACTAGCGGCAAGCGGCAAGCGGCACCATGAGGAAGAGGTTCAACAAGAAGGTTATTGTTTGGTGCGTGGTGAGGTATGGGTGTGTTTTAAGGGCCAATTTCACAAGCGTTATTCACCATTAATCTTCCATAATAGTGGGTAAGTTAAGTTCTTAATTTAATTTTAGTTTTATTAAATTTTATGAAATTAGGGTTTTTAGAATTGAAATTAAAAATGGGGGTTTTTGATTGTGAATGTTGGGTGTAGCTTGATTGAGTGAGATTGTTGTATGATAATAATAAGTTTATCAACAAGAGTTATAATTCGTAGAAATCACATGTCAGTTTCGTAATTTGTGTTTTTCAACAGTTTTTGGGCATTTTTATAAAAAATACTATTACACTAAAGTTGTTCAAATCAAAATTTCACTCAAGATAGGCTCAAGAAACGCTTAATTTGGAGTTCGAATGAGGAAGTTATGCCCATTTTAAGATTCTGCTGAAATTGATAAATCTAGTTTCGAGTGTTTTAAATTTGAATGTTTTCATATGAATGTTTTCCTAATAGATTTTTGAGTACCTAAATATATATTATGAAACTTAGGTGTTGGTTTTATAAACTAAGAGAGATTATTCGTATTAGTTAGTTATGTCATTTGACGTAAGAGGCTCATAATTTATAAAACTAGAGTTAATCAAAGCTCATTAACTAGTTAAGCCAAGTCTATTTTTACTTAATGAGTACATATATGTTTATATTATAGAATCCTGTTTCTTTAAGGAGTCGTATTGACTACTTGAGATAGTTGATTTGCTGTATTTCAAAAGGTAAGTTCTCTTACTATAACTTTTGTAGTTAGAGGAGAGTTTTGAAAAGGTATGTATCTCATTTTGGTTAAAAGTGGTTTGAAAGGGAGGATGTTCCTCCGTTAATAGAAAGTTTGGTTGGAAAGGGAGAATGTTCCTCAAAAGATAGAGACGTTGGTTTCCAACCACAAACAGGAAGTTAAAGGAAAGTTTCCGAAGATTATTTCGAATAGTTTTGTGTTTTGAAAGTCATGGGGATTGCCTATGTGATTTCTCAATGAATAGAACTTTAGTGGGTTTGGCTCGACTTTATAGAATAGTTTGTGAGGGGTTACGTTGATCAGTACCTCGAACTTTGATCTTCTGCTACGGTTTGGCCGTTTATGGAGTGTGCACACTAGGGATCTTTGTCTTAGTTGTTATCCGGAGGGCCTAGCTAGCCCAATGGAAATAAAAGTTCGTTCCATTCTCTAGATTTATAACTTTGAGATTTTTAATATATCTTGTGAAAGAAAAAAAAGGGATTTGGTTTCAAAAGGAAAATGAAAGAAAGGATTTGGTTTCAAAAGGAAAATGAAAGAAAGGATTTGATTTCAAAAGGAAAAGAAAGAATGGATTTGATTTGGAAAAAAAATACAAAAAAAAGGGGTTTTACAAAGTTGTATTTAGTATTATGTTTTAAAAGTAAATAATTTGTAGGATATGTTTAATATATCCTACCTGCATATATGTTTGGCTTCTTGACAGGCTAAAATCGTATCACCTAATCAAACATAAATCTTAAGTCCTCTAACAATGGTAGTCAAGGGAAGTAGGGTCGAATCCACAGAGAGACATCATTTCTAAGTTAATATTCAGCTAAATAGCTACTCCATATTAGATTAGATAGAGTTCAACTGAACTACTAATTAAACACTAGAAAGTATTATAAATACAAATTTAATCTATGAATTAAAGGTCTAGGGAAGTAGTTCGGTCCACCATGCTTATATCAATCAAGGGATCAAACAACTTTGAGAACCTAGGTCAAGAATCAATAGATTAGAGCACTTGTCAAGGTATAGTTAAGTCTCAACGCCCATAACTCAACATACACTGCATGTTCAATAATGTAATCAGAATTAATGATGCGTACTAGGCCTCTAAAAGTAGGACGAATCTGTGCAAATAATTATTAACCTCAAGCAATCAATGAAACTACGCCATAACATTAATTACTCAATAATAACAAATCACACCATAACCAATCTAATAAAACCCTAGAAACTAATAGCAATTCAAAGTAATCAAGGTAAAAACATGACTTTCCTCCCTAAATCTCTAAAAATAATACTACTCACTCATAATCAAATCAACAATAATAAAACTAATAAGAAACCCTAACAATTGCATCATGAATCAATCAATAATTAAATGGATAAATTGTGAATAACCACCTGTCAGATACACCAATTTCAAAATAACCACCCCAAATTGTTTTGCATTCAAATAACCACCTCTACTTACGTTCACGTTTTGAAATACCCACCTCTTAAAGGAAAATCTTAACACCGTTAGTTTTAGGGCTCAACTTTTTTAACTCCCAAAATTTCTCTAATTACCTTACTAATCTATAATTTGACTGGTCAAATCATGATTAACATTTTAAATTTTTTTTATATTCAATTTTACAATTTTTTAAACTATAAAATTTTGATATATGACACGGTAATGGACACAAATTTCGAGACAATATTTAATCGCGTTTTTAATACTGAAGACGACGTTTTTTCGAAAAACGGACACCACCGTGCGCCCTTTATGGGCACGAATTTTGAGATTCCCTACGAAACGAGTACCTACAAGCCGGCTTTTCGGGCACGTACTTCGAGATGCCTTTTTCGGACGGAATACAAAGCTTTTTCGAAAAACGGACACCGAATCATGATTAACATTTTAAAAATATTTTTTTATTCAATTATACAATTTTTAAAACTATATATTTTGATATATGACACGGTAATGGACACAAAAATTTCGAGACAATATTTAATCGCGTTTTTAATACTCAGGACGACGTTTTTTCAAAAAACGGACACCATCGTACGCCATTCATGGGCACGAATTATGAGATTCCCTACGAAACGAGTACCTATAAGCCGGATTTTCGGGCACGTACTTCGAGATAATTTTTTTTGGATGGAACACGTTTTTTGGAAAAACGGACACCGCCGTACATACAAGCCGGTGTCCGTTTTTCGAAAAATCTTTGTATTCCGTCCGAAAAAGGCGTCTCGAAGTACGTGCCCATAAAAGGCATACGGTGGTGTCCGTTTTCCAAAAAACGTCGTCTTCAGTATTAAAAACGCGATTAAATATTGTTTCGAAATTTGTGTCCATTACCGTGTCATATATCAAAAATATATAGTTTAAAAAATTATAAAATTGAATAAAAAAAAGATTTTTAAAATGTTAATCATAATTTGACCAGTCAAATTATAGATTAGTAAGGTAATTAGTGAAATTTTGGAGGAAGTTAGGACAATTTAGTAAGAATTTGGGTTCACACTTAACGACGTTAGAAAATTCCGTTAACAGGTGGGTATTTGAAAAAGTTAAGGAAATGAGAGGTGGTTATTTAAACACAAACAAAAATGGGGTGGTTATTTTGAAATAGGTGTATCGTGCAGGTGGTTATTCACAATTTTTCCTAATTAAATTAAGCAATCAAAAGATAATTAAAGAGATTAAGAGTGAAGAACAATATTGAATGACGGAAAGCAATAACCTTTATTGAAATAAATCCGAGGTCCAATCTCCTCTTCAATTAATCTAAGTGTTTAAACTAAAAAAAACTCTCTAAAAACTAAACTAAGAACAATGGGAAATAATAAGAAGGAAAATTGTGAATAACCACCTACACGATACACATATTTCAAAATAACAACCCCATTTTCATTTGTGTTTAAACAACCACCTCTCCTTTTCTTAACTTTTTCAAATACCCACCTGTTAACGAAATTCTTTAACACCGTTAAGTGTGAAGCCCAAATTCTTGCTAAATTATTCTAATTCACTCTAAATTATCACTTATTACGTTACTAGTCTATAGTTTGACCGGTTAAATTATGATTTACATTTTAAAATTCTTTTTTTTTCAATTTTTCAATTTTTAAATATATATATTTTGGATATATGACATTGTAATGGACACAAAATTCGAGACAACATTTAATCGCGTTTTTAATACGAAAGACGACGTTATTTCGAAAAACGGACATCGCCGTAAGCCCTTTATGGGCACGAATTTTGAGAATCCCTACGAAACGACTACATACAAGTCGGGTTTTCTGGCTTACAAGTCTCGAAGTTCGTTTTTCGAAAAAAAAAGTATTGTTCCGTCCAAAAAGCTGTCTCGAAATACGTGCCCGAAAAGTCATCTTGTAGGTACTCGTTTCATAGGGATTATCAAAATTCATGCCCTTAAAGGGCTTACGGTGGTGCCCATTTTTCGAAAAAACGTCGTGTTCCCTTCGAAAAGGCCGTTTCGAAATATGTGCTCGAAAATTCGGCTTAAGGTTACTCGTTTAGTAGAAAATCCTGCAATTTATGCTTATAAAGGGCGTAAGGCGATGTCAGTATTTCGAAAAAATGTCGTATTTTGTCTGAAAAAGTCGTATCGAATTACGTGCCTCAAAAACTGGCTTGTAGGTACTCGTTTCTTAGGGCTTTTAGAAATTCGTGCCCATAAGGGGCGTACGGTGGTGCCCGTTTTTGGAAAAAACGTCATGTTCTGCCCAAAAAAGTCGTCTCGAAGTACGTGCCTGAAAAATCCGACTTTTAGGTACTCGTTTCGTAGGGATTCTCAAAATTTGTGCCCATTAAGGGCGTACGGCGGTGTCCGTTTTTCGAAATAACGTCGTCTTTCGTATTAAAAACGTAATTAAATTTTATCTCAAAATTTGTGTCCATTACAATGTCATATATCAAAAAATAATAGTTTAAAAAATTGTAAAAATGAAAAAAAAAGAAGTTTAAAATGTTAATCATGATTTGACCGGTCAAACTATATATTCTTAGGGTAATTAATAATAATTTAGATGGAATTAGGGTAATTTAGTAAGAAATTAGCCTTACACTTAACGGTGTTAGACAATTCCGTTAACATGTGGATAGTTGAAAAAGTTAAGGAAAGGAGAGGTGGTTATTTAAACACAAATGAAAATGAGGTGATTATTTTAAAATTTATGTATCGTGCAGGTGGTTATCCACAATTTTTCCTAATAAGAATTAAAAGATGTCTCTAAAATAATGAAGTTTAGTTATTTATAATAGACCCTAAAATCTAATTAAAAATGAAAATAAAAGATAGAAATTCGGCTTTGCGTGCCCGTTGCCCGATCGGGCAAAGGGCCACCCGATCGGGCCAATACAAAAAGCCCAACATTGAAATGATCCTAATCATGCAGTAACGCCAAAAACAGGGAGCTGGGCTGCACCTGATCAGGCAGCAGCATCCAAGCCCAAAACTATTCTCCAGGCATGCACAACAGTTGGGTCCGCCCGATTAGGCAGTGGGCGCTAGGGATGTCAATGGGTCGGGGCGGGGCGGATGTTGGCATTATTATCCTCATCCCCGCCTAAAAAACTCATCCCCATCACCCATGGCGGGGGAAAATCTTGTCCCCATCCCCGCACCAATGGGGACAAGATAAAATCTATCCCCGCCCCATCCCTGCGCGAATCCCCGCACCCGCCCCATCCCCGCCCCAATCTATTAGGGTTAAGGGAGAGGGAAAACAAAAGTTTAAAAGTAATTTTGGATTTTAGTCTTTGGGCCTTTGGAAAATAAAAGTATCAAATAAAAGCAGTAAACAACTAATACAATTTAGGATTTTAGGCCTTTTGAGAATACATATGGCGTGGCTCAGACGGGGCGGGCGGGGATGGGGAGGGGCGGGCGAAGATGGGGCGGGTATGGACTAACATCCACCCCGCCCCATTACCCATGGTGGGGATGGTTTTCATCCCCATCCCCGCCCCATCCCCCGCGAAACCTTCCCCCATCCCCACCTAACTGGGGAGGGTACGGGCAGGTCTCCACAAAACCCGCCCCACTGAAATCCCTAGGGGGCGCCCGATAGCATCGGGTTGGGCCAAAATCCATTCTAGCAGCTTCTTGGCGTACGCAAGCAGCAACAACAAAAGTGGGTTATCACTCGATCGGGTCGGGCAAGGTCTGCCCGATCGGGCTTGAAACCCCATCACGCGATCATAAAATTCTTTGCCTGATTGGGCCATATTCTGCCCGATCCGTGTACGGGTAAACTCTATTAGTTTGTTATTTGAACGTTTTGGCACTAAATTTTCAAGCTTAGAGGTCTCGGGACCTCTATATTCATTTATAATGCTCGTGAAGACATCTACGTGCCTCATAACAACTCGTAAAGTCGTGGTTGCTTCCAAATGGCTTGAAAATAAAGAGAAAACTCTCTAAAACCTACAATTCAACACTAAAACACAAAACCACGACTATATACGATAATTGGTATAAAATAGCTCGAAAGAGCTCCAATGACGCACAATTTAGCTCATAAATAAGGGAGAAAATATATAAATACATGATATCAAACTCCCCCAAGCTAAACTTTTGCTTATACTAGAGCAAATAGAACATGGACATGGAATAAATTGCCTCACCCCATAGATAAACATTCAAAGCTCAAAAACGTTTACAAGACTAAGAATCGCTCAAGTAGGCAAAATTCAAGTTCATCTATTCATATTCGTCCAACCACCAATCATCCAAGCAAACCATCAAATTCAACTCAGCTACATGGCATACAAATCCTGAAAAGGGTCTCACAAAGTAGTCACTCCTCTCAATTTTGTGGCAGATAAAGAACATGCCCGAACACCCACCAACCTGACCATAAATGCCCTTCCCGCTCACACTCTCATGTGTTTAAGAAGGTCAACTGACGCTCATCCTATCCAAGTCGACTCGATTAGCAGACATACTCTTTGACTTTGACAAACTGGCACGACCTCAAGAGGACTTTATAGGGTTGCAATAGGGTTTAAGCCAGAGGTAGGGGATATATTTTTGAAATTTGTTGGAAAAACCAAAAGTTGGAGAGCAAAGATCACTCAAAGCAGGCTGAAGATGGCCGAAACAACTCCCAACAACACCATATAACCACTAAATACACCTCAACTCTCTTGAAACAATGAAAACTCATAACAAACCCAATTTTCAAGCAATGTAGCATATTTTTCTTTATAAACAACGTGAATGAAGAACTTTGAACTCTTTTAAACTTTTATTTCTTTTTCTTTCATTTTACGAACCAATCATTCACGCAATCTACCTTTGCCTTTTCTTTTATTTTTCTTACACTTAAACCACATTAAATACACTTTAATTTTCAAAAAACCAAACCATAAAACCAATCTCATAACTCAACCCAACAAACGCTCCCCCAAGCTAGGCTTGGAAAAAGTATCGAAATAATGGCTATGGGCTCATAATAAGGGTTTAAGTAATACGAAACAGGTCATTAGGCTCAGCGGGGCTAAGAAGGATAAAAGTATATCAAAAATTCACTCTGAGGCTCAAGAATTAGACAAAAGAACGCCTCCCTCATAGCAAATGCTACAAGTCATCGATATCAAACAACTACGAAGTCAAAGTCAAGATCGATCCACTAAACAGGAACTAACACACAAAAACAGTCCGGATAATCATATAAATCCAATAGGCTACAAAGAGGCCTCACAATTTAACAAATTAAGGCATGCAGCACAATGTAGTGTATTATAATCAAAATTCGCTCGAAATCATAGCAATCAAACATCAAGTCATAGCCTCAAGATCACAAATGCTCCGCTATCCACAAAACAGAGTCAATTTATTTTGAATAAGAGCACAACAAGGGGCACAGGGAGGCAACTAAACCAGTCATGGGAACCATATTTTTGATTTTTTCAGTATTTTTCGAAATCAATAAATCTATCCTAAAAAGCAGTAAAAGCGGTAGAGAATACAAACATAAATCCTCCCCCAAGCTGAACTTGGCAAAGTCTCCAATGCCTAAAGGTGAACAAAGGATGATGATAAGGGAAAAACAACGTTTGCTCTCTCACTAAAAAACTAAGAAAAATAAAAAGAAAAAAGAATAATGGGGAATTACGAGTTGCCTCTCGCACAGCGCTGGTTTATAAAGGTCCTGCACGACCATAATTCTTCCATGTCTCAAAATTGGAGGGGCTTTGGCAGTGAGTGCCACCCTCATCAAACATATTCATTCTCCAAATGTTCTTGATAATACCTCCAGACCGTGAGGCAACCTTAGGTGCATTTTGAAACTTCTCTACACCCAACTCATCCAAAATCTCAGCCTTGCAACAAGATTGTTCAAGCATAGGTGCCTTAACAACATTGGTTAGTTTAAAAATCACTTTATCATCACCAACACTCAAAGTTAAAGACCCAGACTTAACATCAATGACAACACTAGCAGTACACAAAAACGCTCTACCTAGAATAATAAGAATCCAGGCATCCTCATCCATATCAAGAACCACAAAATCAACAAGGATATAGAATTTCTCGATCCTAACAGGAACGTCCTCTAAAACACCTAGGGGTTATTTTATAGAATGATCAGCCATATGTAAAGTTATTTGTGTATATTTAAGTGCTCCCATATTCAGTTTCTTATAAATAGATACAGGCATGAAGGAAACAAAAGCAACTAAATCACACAAAACTTTATCAATAAAAATAGGTCCAACATGGCAGGGAATAGAAAAACTACCAGCATCTTTCAACTTAGGTGGGGTTTTATTCTGAATAAAAGAACTACACTCTTCAGTAAGAGCGACATATTCTACACCACCAAAGTCTATTTTCTTAGTGATCATGTCTTTCAGAAATTTGGCGTCCACAGGGACTTGAGTAATTAAATTAATGGAATCGTTACCTCAAGGTTCTTGACCATAGCCAAGAACTTACCAAATTGCTGATCAACCTTTGACACGGTCGTTGGACGTGCCCAATTAGAACCTAACTTATCCTAATATAGGGCAAGAAAGGGACGAATCCACGGGGAAACAAAGATTAGTCAAGCCTTGAAAGCGATTAAGCGAGCTAAGCCTATTTTTTGGGGGTTTTGATATTAAAGATCAACTAATTAGGAAATAAATTACTAGCAAGTAGACTAAGTGATTCGAATTAGACTATATAAAGAGGATACTAGGGATAGGGGATTCACGAGCTAACATTTATACCGCCAAGCAAGGGGGATTCATTAGGGTCGATTAGGGGACTAAGTCACTCAAATGCTTCCTAATTACAATCTCAAGCTAATTAGGAGGATCTAATCAACCAATTTTACCTAAACTCATAGTGATTCGATTGAGTTCCTAGGAAGTCAACACCTATTCTCAAGGTGAAGTTAACCTATCCTAAAATGCATCTAAATGACCTAAAACTAAATGCAAATTAGTAAACCTAAAGTCAACTTATCAAACTCCCCCAAGCTTGCCATTTGCTTGTTCTCAAGTAATTAACAATCCCAAGGAAACAAATGCATGAACTAAAACTAGAAAGAGCATCACAAAATCAAGGTCCTCATCTTATAAGAGGTGTCAAGGCAAAGGGAAATCTCGACCAACTTTGAAGCTTATAGCCGTCTTTCCTTATCCACAAGTTAGGGGTAAAAGGAGTGGTCTAAGCTAGTGTGCAAAGAAATGATTGTCCTAGAGGTCCCTCAACTATCATACAAGCCCTCATTGATCCTAAGTGAAACCTTTCCCTACAAAATGGAAAAACTCACTCAACCTTGTACCAATCACGCCCCACAAGTTTCCAAATTCCCCCAAGCTAGCCCTTTCATTAATTAGTTAACTAAACTCCCCCTTTTTTTGTTGCAAGGCCCTAGACTACCTTCTCACGCAGTCCACCTCTCACTCGATAGTCATGTTTCTGAGGCACGGTACCGAGCACTTGGTATGAGACGCGATAAGAGGGTAAGGTAGCTCATACCCAAGGCATTGGAGCATCTCTAGAGGCCGAAGCATGATTTTTTTTAACAATAGGCTACTAGCCTGGTGGGCTCTCATGCACCACTTATTTGATCCAATTGGCCAAAGGGCTCTTTTTTTTCTTTTCAATTTTCATAATTTTTTTGTTTTTTGTTTTTGTTTTGTTTCCTTTTTTAAAAAAAGTCTACTAGCCTTGCATTTTATTGAGTTAGAAGGGTTCTCAAGGTTTCTAAAGGGCTTATCCAATGTCAAAGGAGAGAGTAAAGACTTTTTATAGGGAAATAGTGACGCTTATTCACGCTAAAGGCGAGTCTCGGACAATCGAGGGGTCCATTCGTAATAAGACCTAGGCATCCAAGCTTAAAGCACCCCTAATGCTCCTAACGAGCACATAAGACACTCAAGCTACTTCACCCCTACTTAAAAGCCAAGTTCCCAACCTCTTACCTCTAAAAAATCGTCATATAGAGTCATTCCTTGACGAGGTGATGCAAAATCTTTTTGTTGTTTTTGAAAATTTTAAAGAAAATACATGCAAACTACCAATAGACAAATCCTAAATGCAATTAATAAGCTACATGCAAAACTATCATGCTATGCAACTAGACTACATGCAAGTCTAAGACTAAAAGGAGTTAAGAAAAAAAGTAAAGCAAAATGAAATATACATAGAAACAAAAAGGAAGAAAATAAAAGAAAGTCATGTACATGTAATATACAAGGGAATCGGTCAACCATGGTCAATATCATCAATATCCTCAAGGCATCAAACAATGAAGCACACACTCCTATCATGCCCCGTAATCCCCACCTAGCATGCATCCTCTCTAAGATGCGTACCCAAAAAGACACCCCATACCCTCAAAAAGAAGCCACATCCCGTGAGCATAATCAAATATAAACACCCCCTAAACAATCAAGGCACCGTCCTCGGTGCAAACATAAAAACAAGTAAAGGGGGAGCGGGGCAAGAGGAACTGGTCCTCATCCATGTGAGATGGACCTTCTCCCAAAGGGGAAGGTGGTGGCATGTCTCCAAAAGGGGGAGGGCGCAGCATCGAGCCATAGAAGGCTAAGGGGGCGGGGCCATGAGGCTCTTAACCGCCCGTGTAGCCCGGCGGCCAAGCGCCATAAGGGTGGGGATATGCGGGATCACCCATGGGGTCGGAACCCCCGGGTGTCTGTCAATCATAGGGTGGGTCACGGTGGGGCCAATACGGGTACGTGGGTTGGCCTTCATTCCATTTCGGTATTGGCCCTTGTTAAGGAGGCCAGTTAGGAAAGTTGACATAGGGTTCAACATTTCCTCTATCCACGTAGTGATGGTACATAGCATTAGTTTGTACCATCATACCACTCAAGTCTTCTCTCTTGCCTTGGATCGCGTTCATCATGCGATCTTGGTTGAGAGCAAGACTATAGTAGGCCCCCTCGTAGTCAAAAGAGTAGGACGACACTGAAGCACGACGACCGAAACTCGGCTCATCTCTTTGGAGATGGCGAGCTAAGTCGTCGCGTGCAGCCTGGGCTTGCCCGACGGGGGGCTCAAAAGGGATGATAAAAATATCAGCATCCTCCCCGTCGCGATCAAGATAGGTCACCTCCCGGTTTGGTAAGTAGCAGTGATGACGACCCCTTACCTTCCAAATAAATCGCTCGGGATCAGGGGTATAATCAATCCACTCGACGACTTTAAGATAATTCATATCAAGGCAGAGGTTCTCATCAACTGGAGTCAACAATGGGAGTTGCTCTCCAAACCCAAGGGTGGTGGCAATGATAATCACCATTCCCCCACAATGAATATCGGATTTGAAAAGTTTCCCACGGCGTATAGAAAGACACCGTTGGAGAAATAGAAATTCGACATTCAACTTGCCCCCAATCTCCCGAGGGTGATGGGCGGCAATGTAGAGTGCACTCACTTACTCGGAGGCCACCTTACTCGGCTCCTTTTTGGAGTAAAGGGCGGTAACCAGGACGCGGTGAATGTATCTAAGGACGGGGGAATGCATATGAGAGGAATACCCCGTCTTGGCATCAAAGGGGGCGTATCCGGCAATATCTCGCCAAAATACGTCCCTTTGATAATAGACGTTATATTGCCAAGTTTCGAGGTTGTGAATGGCGTTTGAGGCATCACGAAGGAATATTTCGTTAAGCCTCGCTAAGGAGATACATTGGGGTTGATTGAACAATTGGAAGGAGATTTCATACTCCCCTCATGTCCCTCAACCTCACGTCTCTCGAGAGAGGCTAACAATTCCAAAGTGAGGCGCTCATACGTCAAAGTGCAAAACGTATGAAAGCGTTCCATGCCCATAGCAAGCAAGGACATCCTTACGTCACGCCTTATCCCTAAACTTTTAAGGGTATCACCATGGTAAAACTTAGAAGTTTTAATCTTCCGGTGCTTAAGTTCGTCATACCAACGTTTATGTTCCATGCCCATAGCAAGCTTGAATGACTTCACTCGATGCGTGGTTGAGGATATGCATAATGGAGAATTTCAAGCTCTTTCCTAGAATGAAGCTTGGGATTATTACATTTGGCTAGCTCAAGACACGTAGAGTGGGACATGGGCACGAATCTTAGGCAAGTTCAACCGGACTAAGGTATGCCTCCTCCTCTTTCTCCTAATTCTGATGAAATTCTTTCAATGCATAATGATTCTTATCTATCTAATGATTGTATTAATCACAACGATGTTTCTTTTGATTGTAACATAAATTCTCACATGCCATATCATGATACTCCTCTTCCTTCTTCTAGTTGCGATGATGTGCATTCTCATGTGCTTCATGTTGGGACTTACAATGATGCTTATCCCCTTGTTGATAACCAAAGCTCTTCTCTACTTGATTCTAAGTAAAAATTGCATGATTTTATTCCTCAAATGCTTGTCGGATATGATAATCTTATTTAATCTAGTTTTGAGGAGCTATATTATTATGAGAAGGGAGGAGAGCAATATTGTTAGTTAATTGATCAAATTAAAAAGTTGGTGAGGAGACATGACTCTTTTGAATTTGGTGGAAGGAAGATGCCCTAGAGTGGTCTCAAGGATGTGAGAATGAGTTTGAAGAGTCCAATAGAGATGAAAAGGAAAAAAAGGGTGAAAATGATGTCTACGAATCTAGGTCTTTGATTGAGGGTGATGGTGATTCTTCCTATGAAGAGAACAATAATGCATCTAGGGAGAATCATGTACCTTATGTTCATGGATTTTGGAGTAGTGATGATGAGGATGCGTCAAACCTAGGTTGGATTAATCCGATTCATGAGGAGGAAGGTGAGGATTATGAAGACATTTGTGAATCCTTTGATTCCCTTTTTATCCCTCTTTCCCCGATTGACTCCAATGTTCACTTTTGTTCTATCTCACCTCAATCATTCAATGATCATGATTCCCTTGTGAGAGAAGAGCCTTTGCTTGTGGTCGAAAATGTCAATGATGAACAAGGAGAGAAATATGTGGTTGAGGGAGCATGTGAAAGAGCCAATACGGAGAAATTATGTGATGTGAGTGAGGTTTTAAGTGTGGAAGTTGTTCCTATTCGATCCCCTCACATCCCTTTTTCGAGGAGGCTTGGTCTTATTCCTTCTTTCCCTATTTCTTTTCCTTACGTTCCCAAACCGTCACCACTCAAGGAGTCTCTCTCTTGGCCCTCTGGATGCTCTTGTTGACTCCATGAGAGCAAAGGTGTATAGTGATGATAATTTTTCTTAATTTTCTTTTTTTCTTTTTATTTTGATTTTGATCCTTCTTATTTTCTTGATTTTGGTCTTCATTCTCCCACCTTTTTTGCTTTTCTCCCCATCTAGGCATATAGTAATGTATTACTTTGTGCATGTTTGGCTTCTAGCTATTGAGTATTTGGTCTTTTCGCAATTGTGTGCGGTTGCATATGACAAGTCATTGCGATCGTTGAGGTGTTATTTACTAGTTACCTTAATTCCTCATTGTAAATAGTTTCCCCTCCCCTCTCCCTTTTCCTTTTTACTTTCATTTCCCCCCCCCTTTTCCCCTTGCCTTTTTGACTTGTTTGAAGCATTGAGGACAACACTTCATTTAAGCTTGGGGGAGAGGGCACTTTAGTTTGTTTATTCCCTTTTTAGGTTGCATTTAGGTTGTATATAGGGTAAAAAGAAATTTTTCAAAAATAACAAAAAGATTTTGCATCACTTAGTCAAGGAATGACTCTATATGACAATTTTAGATGTTAGAGGTTGGGAACTTGGATTTTGAGTAGGAATGAAGTAGCTTGAGTATCTTATGTGCTCATTAGGGGTATTAGGGGCGCTTTAAGCTTGGATGCCTAGGTCATGTTACGAATAGACCCCTTGATTGTCCGTAACTTACCTTTAGCGTGAAAAAGTGGCACAATTTCCCTTTAAAAAGTCTTTACTCTCTCCTTTGACCTTGGATAAGCCCTTTAGCAACCTTGAGAATCCTTCTAGCTCAATAAAATGCAAGGCTAGTAGCCTTTTAAAAAATATGAAACAAAACAAAAACAAAAGCAAAATTTGGAAAAATGAAAAAGAGCCCTTTGGCCAATTGGATCAAATAAGTGGTGCATGAGAGCCCACAAGGCTAGTAGCCTATTGTTATAAAAAATCATGCTTTCGTCCTCTAGAGATGCTCCAATGCCTTTGGTATGAGCTACCTTACCCTCTTATCGCGTCTCACAATGAGTGCTCGGTACCGTGCCTCAGAAACATTACTATCGAGTGAGAGATGGACCGCGTGAGGAGGTAGTATAGGGCCTTTGCAACAAAAAAGGAGTTAACTAATGAATAAATAAACTAGCTTGGGGATTACTAGTGGAAAATGTGCAATTGCATCGCGCAAAAATCACCTTTTGTAGCGCATTTGTAGCGATACAACAGTGATAGCTGCAATCGCTAAACATCTTTTGCAACGGGCAAAGCGCGCTACTAAAAGTAAGCATTAGCAGCGGGCCTACTAGAAAACCGCTACAAATACTCAAACCATTTGTAGCGTGCTTCCGTTTTCCCGTTGCAAATGCTTTTGTTTGCCCGCTACTAATGTCGTGTTATTTCTAAAGGTTTCTTTATTGGCGCGCTACAAATAATTATGTTTTGCAACTCGCTTTATATTGGCTCGCTGCAAATTGTTATTGATTTTTTTAAAATAAAATAAACTAGTCATGGTGCCCATGTCATGACATAACACTAGAGTAGTCCATTTGCTATGCTCCCACAATTCATTCGCCATACCAAACAAAACTCCAATATATATACAAAAAATTTATTCTATATATTGGAGACTATATACATCATAAATCATTGTATACAACCAAAAAATCACCACTTTTTTAAGTGAGACATATATTTCAAAGTTTCAAATTAGCATTTGTTAAACTCTACAAAAGATTTAATATTGAAGTTAGCAAAAAAATGACGATTGCCTAAAATATACTAGACCCATAAATACTTGAATCTATAGAATCTTGACCATTGCTTGCTTATAATGTTGATCTCCTCCATTGTCAATGGTGCTTGTGAACCGACATACTCCTAATTAAACATAAAGATTAAAATCAAAATATAATCAAACATCCACAACAACACAATTAATTGCATATTATTTAATAGCAAGACAAGATAAAAATATCAAACATAATGAAATAAAAAAAATGTTCTTTGAAAAACATAAGGTAACAGAAAAGAACATGAAAAAAAGGAAATAAAAGATTGGTATAATTTGTAATTGAGTTTGCTCCATCGTTGTCAGTTTATACACATATTACGGTAGTTGGATTATGAAAAGCTATATGCACTTGCAACTGGTAGATTTATACTTTCTTTAAAGATTAATGTAATTACATAAACGGACTAACCTTGGGTAAATTCTCGCAATCATTGTACACCCTGACAATCTCGAGCATAAACTTCAGTACATAATAAGCACACTCAGTCCCTCCTGATTGTTGAGCGCACTGTTACCAATAAAATAAGAAAGATAATTCAATCTACTTAGAACTTGTAAATAGAGAATATTATAATGAATTCTGAAAAAGGAAGCCAAGAACAGTTTATTAACATTAGTGTTGACAAGGCATAAGTAAAAAGAGAAAGACATTTCATCCTAGATATTGAAGCAACTAGACAAACTAAGCACTGAATATAGCATCAAACAAAGTAATTGCTCATTAACAATTAAAGCATTGGAGAGCACTAAGTTATAATCTTGAAAAAGTAGTAGCCATGTGACGAATAAGAACGGTGAAACTGTTTGCAAGAACGATAAAGCTTTGTCCATAATCAAGATGTGCGGGGCAAAAGCACAGGAAGCAACCACATGACCGAAAGCATAGGTTTTCGAAGAGAATGTACCATAATACTACCATATTATTTCAGGAAGCATTTTTCTTTCTAAAACTCAGTCAGACAATTCGTAGATGCAAAATTGGACACTCAGATAACCAATAAAATAGACTATCCTCAACATTCAATATTACTCCATGCAATCAAAACAACACCACTACATGATTACAATCACCACATATATAGCAGTTTCGCCAGCTGCTATGCTAATAAGACTTCACTATCTGAACTCCTAACAAATGAGCAGTCACCAGTCGACATCATATGCTATACTCCATCTAATACAAATTAGCAGTCAATATAGAAATCAATACTAACAAATGACCTTGGGATTTGGTTGACAACATGGGCAACAGCATACGTTAAATCTCCTATGTTAAATCCTATTTTTTGTTCCTTATTCTACCATGGGCAATAGCAACCAGGTCCCTTCATTATAGCATGGCAACAACAACAGTTATTGTCACTTGTAATTTCTAGTTCAGTTATGAGACTTTCCATTTAACCGAAATATATATTTCAATTTGCAGTTATCATCATTTGTGATTGTTGTCCTTTGCTATTAGGTGCTTTGTTGGAAGATATGTGGTTGATTCATGGTGTGTGTGAATTAATCTACTGGTGGCTGCTTAATGGTCTTCAAATTTGGTTAATGAGCGCCTGCTGAAGGTATGCAAAAACATTCATGGTGTGTGTGAAACATCCAGGAATTGCTTCATAGTTGTTCCCTCCTTTGTATGTAAGCCAAAAACACCTATTCAGGGTCTTCCATTAATACGGGGCGACTGACCTACTACTCTTGCTCTTATGACCACTCATTCTTGTGATGCAGCAGACAAAGGTTAGTTTTCATTATTGTGATATGCTTTGATCTCATATATTTTGCAGCACTTGTTTTGGAGGACTTCAGCACTTAGCATGGACATGACATATGGTCCATGTAGATCTTAAATAATTTGTTGCAAAATATGCTAACTCTTAATTTCATGGAAAGCTTTTTACCTTTGATTAAATAGGTTATTAGGGGGACTAAGAAGTTGAATATCTTCTAATGCTAGTCACCTGTTAACTATGCACTAGTGAATCAATGTGCAAGGTAAAATCAAAATCAGAAGTGTGGTTTGATTACCTCTTGAATTGGTATGAATGGAAGATCCTTCGGAGACGTTTTTGAACACTTGCCACCTTCGCACTTATAGATTTCATATGCCCTATACATAAGCATCACAATAACGTAAATGATAATAAATTTTTTACCATATTACTCGATCAATCTATAACGCAATACAAGTATATAACTTACATTCCCAAAATTGATGACATTTTGAGTGCTTTTATACGATCATGTGATTTCATGATGGAATCAAACACGAACACTTTACCACCACAAAGATCAATGACAAACAGGTTCCAATGGTTCCTTCACAAAGCATAGTTTATTTGATTTATTTCAAAGAGTACAGAAAAATATATTCAATCGGTAAGCGAGAAATTACATGTACATACTCCTCAAGGTATGGTGCCAAAATGAACTTGGATTGGCACTATCCCTTTGTTTATTTAAGAAAGAAAAGCATCTCTCACATATTTAATTGCTTCAGAATTGCTACTCTTGATTTCATCTGCACATGTACGGTAAGGACACAAGAATGACACCTTCTTGTGGCATACAAGAGAGTACTCGTCGACAAGAAACCTATTCATCAGAAATTCTATGTTAGAATTAGTAAGGGGATGGGCGGAGTTAAAAGTATATACAATTAAGTGGTACTTACAATAGGTAAACATGGATTCATGAAATGTTAAGGCAAGCCAATCGAAGTAGTTCTTCAATGTCCTTAAGTTCCACTATGGTTTTTTCATTCTCATTCTCTTTATAGTATTAAAAAGGGGCCTGCCAAACTATCACCCTCTCATAGTCCTTCCCATTTGGTACACTAAGAAGCAGTGAATGCAATAATTGACATTCTTCCCAAAGATTACTAATCATTTTAACATCTATGTGCTCAATGGTTTGGACAGATTTAGCTATTACAGCTTCTGAGTGGGCAGAATTTGGGAGAAAACTACCTACTTTTTCTTGGCTATGTTCACAATTAGGTGATTTTTCTTCAAACACGACTAATGTGGTCAGCCATGACAAAAAGTGTCCTTTAGCATTTCCCAATTTAGTGGTGATACCATCTTGAGAGGGTACGGGAAGGTCAACTTCAGCACAATCAACATAAGGCATGTCCACGGAAACCTTGTAGTGGTTAGGCATTATCCTTTGGTTATGCATGAAGTTAATTGATGAAGGATGCACTGTACCATCTGCAACCATCACTAAGTTTCTGGTTACAACATCCCTCACAGCAAGATGACAAGAAGTGGGTTCCTGCACACACACACAACCTATGTTAAGACGCATAGAATATGTGGTAGTTATATTATATAGGGCTAATCAAAATTATCAGCAAAGGCTTGAGGCCACAGTATTACTACACAAGGACAAGAGAAGACAGTGAACATACCACATTAAATAATGCATAAGGAACCACTAATTAGTCATTATTTTGGCGAAATTCAGATAATATTAGTGCAACATAACTGGGTACAGGAACCACTACTATTTTGGTGAGCATTACGCGACTTTACCTCTAATACATGGCATGATGCGTTGCTGTAACACCCCTGAAATTCCGCTACTTTAAAACATAGTATAATAAATAATTTAAGGAAATTCCAAAGGTGCTACGCTGCGATAATTAATAATAATAATCACCGCAAGGCAAAAGGTTCTAACTGAAATAAATAGTCAATAAGGTTTAACTAATCAAACTAACTAGAATCTAAATAATTATTACAGACTGAAATAAAATACTAAAGTCAAAAGAATAACAGCGGAAGTCTTATTAAACCTACTAACGTATAACTAAATCCATCGCACTCTTTAACCCAACTTTGAGCTAACCACCTTCAAGTCCCTGCACATTGAACACTATAGTATCAGCCAAAAGGCTGAGCAATATTTCATACTGTACTAAAACAAAACTATCCAATGTGCAGGTAAGATATATAGGAATATCTTACAAATTCATTTCCAACCTGTACAAATTAAATATATAAAATAAAACAACCTTCCAATAAATCTCAACTTTCAACTTTCTTTCTTTCTAAAACAATCCTGTAAATACATTTAAAATGTAACTGTTTTGAAACCTGTGAGTAGGAAGTATTAAAGTCCAATGAGCTAGCTAGGCTCACGAGACAGGTAAACACCAAAGCCCCTAGTATGCATACCCCTAACTTGATAACGAACCAAGAAGGAAGACAAATGGCAAGTGTATTGATCAACATACACCCAACTACTAAATAGTGGTTGAGACAAAACTCAACCTACTTCTAAACCCGAGGAATACCGCTTACCGGCAACCCCACAAAAACATTCTTATAAAACATTATAAATCATAATTAAGTAAACTTAGAAACATTCTAGTTTACTCAAAACCTGTAGCAATGAGGAACATCCTCCTTTTAAATCTCAACTTGGTATATGAGGAACTTCCTCCCTTTTGAATCTCATAAATAAATCTCATTTTTCTTTCACAATAAATATCGTCAAAACGATTTAAATCTCATTATATAAACATTGAAAAACCTTTTAAAATCTCAATATATAACCACACAAAACCTTTTTAAAACTCAATATAAACTTTAAACCAATATCATTCAATTCTCAAAATAATCTGTACAAGTCTTAGTAAGAAATCTTACCTTTTTCGCAACCACAATCAACCAAACTCTATCTCAGGTCAATAAAGTTCTTCTACGAACCCACAATCTACAATATAATAAAGTACAGTATAAGTCACTTGACTATACTTCACATTCATATAAGTCATGTAACCTAGTTAATGAGCTTGACTAATTTTGAAAACGACTCAACGTCCTTAGAACCCAAAAGTCAACAAAAGTCAAACTGGTCAAGTTTGGTCAACAGAAGTCAAACTGGTCAAGTTTGGTCAACAAAAGTCAAACTGGTCGAGTTTGGTCAACTAAAGTCAAACTGATTTTGACTCTACTATCATCCTTATTATTTTTCCACCAACAATGTCATACAATAAGCTCATCAAATATACAATCATTCGACTATAACTCAACTTAGGGTTTAAAATTAACAACTAATCCAATATACTCAAGAATTTCAAAATAACATTTAAAGTCACAATAACTATAATAATGTAAACAATATTTCAACTAATAACTCAAAATACGAAACTACCTAACAATCGAATATAACAAGAATTCATAATAATTTCAAAAGTATTATTTTTTGCAAACTAAACTCATAGATAGGCTAATTAACTCGAATTATACATAAAACATAAGCCAATTAAACAAATTGAACATAGTATAAATTTCCCCCAAATCAATTTTCTCAAGAACCCTAATTTAATAAAAACCCCAATTCAAAAATCAACACATAACTGAAATTATAATATGGTTTTAATGAATCTTACTTGATTAATAGAGTAATTGGAATGTAGAAGAGTATAAAAGACTTGAAATTCGCCTCTTTTAATCCAAGATTCAACACAAAACTGAATTACCAAAACCCCTTTTTATTTCATTCGAAACAGCATTGAAGATACTTATGATGATGGGTGGTTGAAGAATGATGGATAGTAGACCTTAATGATGTATGGGGATAAACAATATGTGGGGGGTCTTGATGGTGTTTGCAATTAAAGTAATGGAGGAGATGAACAAAGCAAATCAGGAGGGCAGCGAGCAGACTTAAGGTGAGTTTATTTTATTTTATTTTTGTTTTCCTTTTTATTTTATATTTTAGTTTAACTAAACCTAATGGGTTATGGGTACTTAATCTAATCCAACTAGGAATAGGTTTTGGGCTAATTCTAAAATAAAGTCAAAGTAGGGAAGAAATATAATTTAATAAAAGGCTAATTCAAATTATTTTCATAAACTACTTTAATATAAAAAATTACTGACAATATATAAAAATACGGGGTGTTACAGTTGCGTTCGCACATTGATGTCTCAGACGTATCGAAATGAGTGTCAACATGAGTGGTAGGTATATTTAAGATGGTACCGGCTTGCATCATCCCTCAAATACATTTTCACACAGAAAGAGTTGAACTTGAGACAACGTAGGTGGCTAGAACTCCTGAAGGATTATGACCTTGCTATCCAGTATCACTCTGGAAAGGCAAATGTCGTGGCCGATGCCTTAAGTCGGAAAACTTACCTGAATACAAGTCTAGCCCTACCAAAGGCCATTAGTGATGACCTAAGGAGGATGGAAGTGAAGGTCGTTAAAAGGAAAGGGGATGCTTATTTGAATGCGCTAGAGTTCAAGCCGACGTTGCTAGAAGAAATAAAGGAGGCGCAAGTTGGAGACCCTAAATTAGAGAAGATAAAGCATGACGTGGGTAAAGGGAAGTCACCAGGGTTTGTAATCCAAGATTATGGCACTTTGAGTTTCCAAGGTAGATATGTGTTCCGAATAACAAAGTTTTAAAGAGGAAGATTCTCGAAGAAGCTCACAACAATCCTTTCTCTGTTCACCCTAGAGGAAATAAGTTGTACAAGGATTCAATACAGACATTTTGGTGGAGCACTATGAAGCAAGAAGTTGTTGAATTCGTTTCAAGATGTTTGACTTGTCAGAAAATCAAGATTCAGCACCAGAGTCCTGCAGGATTGCTACAACCTCTCAATGTCCCGACATGGAAGTGGGACTCGATCTCGAGTGGATTTCATTATGGGATTACCCCCATCCACTTGAGGTATGAACTCCATATGGGTGATAGTTGATAGACTGACAAAATCAACACACTTCTTGGCTATTAGGAATAATTGAAGTTTGGATAAGCTAGCCGAGTTGTACGTTAGTACGATTATTAGGCTACGTGGAGTACCGAGCTCAATCAGATATATGTGATTAAGACTCAAGATTCCAAGGGAAATTTTGTAAAGAGTTATAGAAAGCTGTCGGCACGAGACTCGACTTTAGCACTACTTTTCACCCAGCCACAGATGGTCAGACAGAGCGAACTATTCAAACTCTCAAAGATATGCTAAGGGCATGTGTACTAGATTTTCACGGAAGTTGGGAGAAATACTTGCCATTAGTAGATTTCTCATACAACAACATTTACCAAGCGAGTATTAAGATGGCCCCATATGAAGCACTCTATGGAAGAAGATGTAGAACCCCGCTTTGTTGGAGCGACATAGACAAAACTCGAATAGTTGGACCTGATATGATACAAGAAACGACTGAAAAAGTGCGATTGATCCAAGACAGAATCAAAGCGGCGTAGAACAGACAGAAGAGCTATGCAGATCATCGAAGAAGGCCCCTGGAGTTTAAGGTAGGCGATCACATATTTCTAAAGGTTTCGCCTACAAAAGGTGTCATGAGATTTGGTCAATCTGGAAAGTTTATTCCAAGGTAATATTGTCCCATATGAGATTCTTAAACGATTAAATGAAGTTGCTTATTGATTGGCACTACCGACTGATTTAGATAAGGTGCATAACGTTTTTCACGTGTCAATGTTGCGAAAGTACATATCCGACCCGAGCCATGTTATTTAACACGAGCCCTTACAGTTACAAAACAATCTGACGTATGAAGAAAAACCAATCGAGATCCTTGATCATAGGGAAAAGAAACTTAAAAGCAAAACAATCCCCATGGTGGAGATTTTATAGGCAAATCACACCTCGTCTGAAGCAACCTGGGAAGTCGAAGATCATATGAAAGCAAAATTCCCCCTTTTTTTTTACTTAAGACGATTTAGTCGTGACTTCTTGTAACAATGTATGAATGAAGTTATGTGTGATGTGCATGTATATGTGTGTTAGTATTAGTGGATAAATTATATTCTTCTCTAATCTTGTTTGCCAAGTTTCAAGGACGAAACTTTTTCTAAAGGGGTGAGGATGTAATATCTGAGAAAATTAAATGTTCTTAATTAAGAAAAATCGTAATTAATTAAAATTTTCTTATGTATACATGTTTATATATAATGTGACTTATTAAATTTATTTACGTCAAATAAGCTTAAGTTATAAATCAATGTCATAATTTCCTAAAATAATTTCTAAATATTAAGTTATTAATTTTAAAGTTATAAGTAGTAGGTTTGTAAATTTACTTATTTTTTTAATAGAATAAGTAGTTTTAACAATTAATGAAAAAGAAAAGAAAACCCCACTTGAAAATGTTGACTCCTAACCTTGACTCTCCCCTTCTCCTTCTGCTTGAAGCTATGGAGGAAACCATATTTTTTTTGTTTGCTCCCCAAGCTTAACCTCTCCCCAAGCAATTCTAGACTCTTCTATTATGCATATAAATTTCCATGTTACAGCTCAAACCACACACTTCAAACATCAGTTATTTTTCCTTCTCTACCTGCTTTATTTCCCTCCCATTTTTTCCCCTGTTCTACCCCCTCTGCTTCCTCCCCTTCCTTGCTTCTCTTCCTCCAACATCTGCCACCACCCAAACGCAGTCGTACACCACCTAATCGGCCAGAAAATGCCGGCCACCCGCCACACTCCACCAAGAACCACTGCAGCCTTCCTCCCTCATTCTCGATGCTCTCTTTTCTCCTCCCCTGCTGCTCGTTGCTGCTGCCGTCGGACGTGCTTCCTGGCTTTCGCCGCCGTCTGTCGCTCGCCGTCCGCTTCTCCCTGTCGCCGCCACCTCGCCGGAGCCCACCTTCCCTCGCTGCTTCTTCCCTGCTCAAGTGAGCAGAGGTAACTGATTACCTCTTCCTTTATTTTTTTGCTTAAGTTTGATAGCTTAAGTTAATTAGTTTATTTTAAATTTATTATTAGTTAAATACATTATGTTAATCTTAGTTAATAATTAGCCTAAATCTTAATTTTAGTTAAGTAAAACCACTTCGTTTAATTTATGTTTATATGTACTAGTTTATGAATTTTAATTAAATTAGCTAAACCTTATGGATTAATAATCTTAGTTTGCTCATATTAAATTATTTAGATTATTTTAAAACTATTACTAGTTAAATACTCTATATTAGTATTGGACTTAAATCTGATTTTTAAATTTAAGTAAAGCTACTTTGTTCAAATTATGTTTATATATACTATATTATTAAGCTAAATTAATCTAGCTAAATTTAATGGATTTAATTATTGAAATTTTATGGTTATATTCCTTTAATTAATTATTAGTTTTAAGTTTTTACAATAATAGTTATTTACTTTAAAGTATAGTTAATAAAACCAAGTTATGCAATTTAGTGATCATATTTTCATGTAATAATTTATGTTCATATAATTACCTTAGTTTAATATTAAAAACTTATTTTAAATGTTATGAGTAGTGTTTATATGGAATTATTAATTAAGGAATCAATTTAATATTATCAATAGTAGTCCCTATGTATTTTCAAGTTTTTATAAAAAGGACAAATTATTATGTTTAGTTTCTAATTAAAATAGAAGTAAATTCTAAACGTTGAGATACTTCTTACGAATTATTATTTATAAATTATTTATGACTTGCTAAGTACTATTTGATAAATATATGAATTGTTTTATATTATTTAAGTAATAAAATTAATGAATGATATTTTAGTTTATTTATTAGCTTAATATAAATTCTAGTATTTAAAGAGTTTTAATTAAAAGAAGCATATATTTATATTTTATATAGTTTATGCCTTCAAGTCATTGAATATGAATTTTATACAAATTATAAAGTAGTAATAGTTTACTTAAATAGAACTTACTTATATCGTTGTTTTAATTTTTACTATTAAAAAGGATATTGTTAGCCTAGTTATAAAGCCCATAAATCTTAGCTTATAATATAAGTCATAAAACGAGTAACTATTATATTACTAATTATTAATAATCAGCCTTATCATAAAACCTGTTTGAAACATAGTACTCCCTCCGTTTTTTTTTAATATGCACCTAAGGGTTTTCACAAAGACCAAGAAAATTCTAAAAAGTAAGAAAGAGAAAGACTAAAAGTAAGAAAGAGAAAGTGGAAAAGGAAGAAAGAGAAAAATAAAACCTGATGCAATCAGGTGTACTTGCTTTCTTAATAGGCAAATTAAACATTCATTTACATGGTAATTGGGCGCCAGTTTCTAAACATAGGCTGACCCACAATCTAACAAAGAATGAAAATTAAATTTGGAGGGAAAACATAAAATTTCAGTACATTGTCAATTGGCGTCACTATTACATTAGCCTTATAAATATGGCTAAGTTTCATTTGAGCTCATTTCTGAATATTGCCTTATGTTCTTCTCCCTTCCTCCTCCATCATCAGCATATTCAGCCCCATTGCCTCTATTCATCAGTCAACCTTAAAGAAAAACCGGGGGGGGTTTAACTTATGGAGGCCTCGGACCATAATTTTGTCATCACAAATGATGAACTCAACGTATTGCAGCAACCTCGTCATCGGCACTAGTTAACGGACGATGAAAGGCAACGGGTTGCTGAATTACTGATATCAAAGGCACAGGGACTCGAACTCAAGCGCGGGACAATTTCAGAATTTGTTGCCACTTACGGTGTCGACATAAGAGTAATTTCTCGAATCTGGAAAACTGCCAAGGAACAAATCAGAACTAATGTTAAGCTCAATGTGAAGAAGAAGATGACAGGGACACTGGGCAGAAAATCTGCTTACTTAACAGAGGAAATGCTAACAAGCATCCCATTACGACATAAAACATGTTTGAGGGACGTTGCAAATAAATTATATCTCGCTCCTTCAACAGTTTGGAAATTAGTGAAAAAGGGCAAGATTAGACCACATACAAATGCTGCCAAACCAACACTCACTGATGCAAATATGAAGCAAAGGGTGAAGTGGATTTTAGATTTAATCGAATAAGAACCAGTTGCTGCTCAACCAAAATTTAAGGACATGTTCAATTTCATTCATATCGACGAAAAATGGTTTTATATGAAGCAAGCATCTGAGAAGTACTATTTGGGTCCCAACGAAGCAAACCCACATAGACAAATGAAATAAAAGCGACATATAGTAAAGGTAATGTTTTTTTCAACCGTCGGAAGACCTTCAAATAACATGCTAGGGGAATGCACATGGGATGGCAAAGTAGGGGTTTTTCCATTCGTCGAAGAAGTTGTTGCTTAGAGAAATAGTGTAAACCGGGAAAGGGGAACACTTGAAACAAAAGCAATATTGTCTGTTTCAAGGGACAAGATGAGGGACATGCTAATAAATCAGTTGCTGCCAGCAATCATGGACAGATGGCCACCTCACTGAAGCAAAGTAATCTACATACAGCAAGACAATGCAAAACCTCACATAACAGCCACTGACCCAGAATGGGTGGCAGCTAGCAAACAGAATGGCTTTGAGTTCCATTTAATTCAGCAGCCACCAAACAGTCCGGACTTATATTTTGGACTTGGGGTTTTTCAACGCATTGCAAACATTACAATACAAGGAAAGGCCAAACACAATTATGGAACTACTAGAGGCTGTCCAGAAATCATATGAGGAATATCATCCAAAAAAATTGGGGTATGTATGGTATAGCTTACAATACATGATGATTGACATTTTAAAAGTAAAAGGAAACAACAACTATGTTCATTCTCATGTCAATAAGGCCGAGTTAGAATCTAGAGGTCTACTACCTTTGCAAGTACAAGTACCAAGAGAGGTCATGGAAGAGGCACTATTTTGGTTAAGCACACAAGAGTAGGAGGGTTTTGCCAAGCACAATACCAACAAATATGAACATGAACAACAAAACAAAAGGGATATTAGGGGAACATCAACTTTTGCATGCAAAGTCAAGTATGAAATGGTATTTTGTTGTTGTTTTTTTTTTACCATTTTGTGTATAATATGAAGGAAATTAGTAAGTTGAACATCTTTCAGTGTAAAAAAAAGGAAAACAATAGATGAATATCAAGCTAGGTGAAAATAGAAGTAATATGAAAAGCTTTTGGTAACTTAAACTTTTGTAAAGGATGTTTGAAAATATTTGTGCATCATCATTGGGATTTATGGTGTTTCAAATTGCCTCATCAGATTTATAGGGTGTTTCGTAGCACTTGTTCTTATCAATGTTTTATTGTTAAACACCCTAACAAATCTGGTGGCAAAATGATCAACCTACCCTCAGGTCTTTGCTATGAGGCTAAAACCATTTCCAAAAAGGCATATTAAAGGATACTAGGATAAACATACAAGGATATTAAGGTTCATTAAAAGGCATACTAGGATTAAATGGAGCATACTAGCATGATAACATTAGCATATTAGGGTTCATTAAAGGCATACTAGAAGAAACATATAAGCATATGAAGCTAGTATAAAAACATAAACATACAAGGATAGTAAGGTTCATTAAAGGGCATGCTAGGATTAAATGGAGCATACTAACATGATAACATTAGCATATTAGGGTTCATTAAAGGCATACTAGAAGAAACAAATAAGCATATGAAGCTAGTATAAAAACATAAACATACAAGGATAGTAAGGTTCATTAAATGGCATGCTAGGATTAAATGGAGCATACTAGCATGATAACATTAGCATATTAGGGTTCATTAAAGGCATACTAGAAGAAACATATAAGCATATCAAGCTAGTATAAAAACATAGTTGGATAGATTAAAGCAAACTACGATAAACATACAAGGATAGTATGGTTCATTAAAGGGCATACTAGGATTAAATGGAGCATACTAACATGAACATTAGCATATTAGGGTTCATTAAAGGCATACTAGAAGAAACATATAAGCATATGAAGCTAGTATAAAAACATAAACATACAAGGATAGTAAGGTTCATTAAAGGGCATGCTAGGATTAAATGGAGCATACTAACATGATAACATTAGCATATTAGGGTTCATATATGGCATACTAGAAGAAACATATAAGCATATCAAGCTACTATAAAAAGCATAGTTGGATAGATGAAAGCAAACTAGGATAAACATACAAGGATATTAAGGTTCATTAAAAGGCATGCTAGGATTAAATGGAGCATACTAACATGATAACATTAGCATATTAGGGTTCATTAAAGGCATACTAGAAGAAACATATATGCATATCAAGCTAGTATAAAAAGCATAGTAGGATAGATTAAAGCATAATATTCATTAAAGCATACTAGCATCATCATAGAAGCATATTAGGATTCATATATAAGCATAATAAGATAAACATACAAGCATAATATGAAATAATATACACAAACTGAAAAACTTATCAGCAGCAGCACCCGTAGGTTAGAAATACTTAGCTCATATGGTCAGGCCTCAAAGATGGAATCCAACCATGAAGAAGTTCATAAACCTCCTCTTTAGAAACCAATGAATAAGGCCCAATGACATTTGGTTCCATATGTTGCTGCTTAGGTTTAGGGTCACAACCTTCGTTGGAAGGCCCCCCTTTGCAAACCTTTTTTTTGGCGCCTCAAGTTCACATGAATTTTCCGGATACGCCTCGTGTTCCGGGGTATCAGGAGCATACAAGTCATCGGGTTCAGAATCCGGAACAACAGTTTCCAACAAATGAGAAGGCGAAGGTTTAACATTTCTCCTTCTCCTTCTACTTCTACCAGAATTTATTTGATTCATTATTTCAAAAAATCGATTTGTAAGATGTAGGGTTTTTTACCAAAAACAATTTCCCCAAAAACAGAAATCGGATTTTCAGAATAAGAGTTAGACAGAATTTAGAAAGCTCAACCAAAATCTAGGGTTTAACAGATCTACATATAAAAGCAAAAACCCCCAACAATACCTTTATTTTTATACAACTGGAGCGATAATTGTCCAGAAATAGGGTTAAAATTAGGACCGATTAATAGTCAAGAATTAGGGTATCATGAAAAAAACGAATAATGTCAAGAACTTGTGTTTCATCAATTTAAACAACCGAAAACCCTAAAAACATTTACTAATCGATATACTCCAAAGATTTAGCCAAGAATTTCAAAATTTACCCAAGATCTACAGTTTCATATAAATAATTCAAAGATTTAAACAAAACTTAAGCAAAACCTTTACGGATCTAAAACCGGAATACGAACCGACAACACCTTGATGAAGAATTGCCTTTTTAAAACTCGGAATAGCTTGAGGAAGATCTTAAACCCCAGTTCAACTCGATGAAGATACGCGAATAAACCCAGATCTAGGGTTTCACTTGTCAACAAGTGTGAATTTCAGACAAAAGAGGAACTCAATCGTTTTATTGAAGAAGAGAAAGAGATATGTAAACGTATTTGTAAGCAATTATAAAAAATGGGTGAAAAGTTTGTGAACCAGATCTAATTGAAGAATAGAGAGATGAGAAATGAGAGATGAGAGATGAGAGGTGAGAGTTTCTGAGGTGAGGGGTGAGAGAAAGAGTGGCGTGCAAATGGGGGGGGGTTGGGTTTAAATATTTAGGTTAAGTTTCATTAATGGGCTGATTAGGGGTTGTTGGGAGGATTAAATGGATTAATGAAGAGTGGTTGAGAGTAATAAATCTGACGGTGGGGCCCACTTTTTGTGAATACCAATGAAAGCATTCATTGTGCACCCTACCTTATATGGAAAGGTGTACTAACATACCAATTAAAAAAAAACACCCTTAAATGGAAAAATGTGCATATTAAAAAAAACAGAGGGAGTAAGTTTTAATATAATTTATAGGTATAAGGATTCACATGAAGGAATGGTTCGTAAAATTTAGATTAAAATATTAACGATTACTTATTAAATCGTGAATAGATTAGAAAGGAAAATGATATTACAAGCCTCCCCCGGCTAACAAGGTTAAGCAGGACTTGAGGTAACTTCTACTGCTAACACCCACAGTCCCCTTCCAACTATGTTTTATGATAATGATGTTATAAGTGCATTTTATAAATGATTTGATGAATTATAATCATAATAAGATATGAAACATGATAAAGAAAAGTGAAAGATGGTTTTTGGCAGTATTCTGTTCTATTGGTCGTGCGCGTAACATTTTGGCGACTCTGTCACCTTCTGTTGGGGATAATAATCTCCCATAACATCCGTATTCTGTAATTATGCCACCTTCCGTTGGGAAATAATAATCTCATGTGGCACGCCACCTTCTGTTGGAGGGCTTTTGTTCTTCGTGGCTTATGCTCTGTTATACTTGCCAAGTTACCAAAATGAATGATATTTGTTTATAATCCTGATAATGAAGATGATGCCACATGTTATATCTGAATGATTTCAACGGTATGTTATATGTTTTCAAATGAATTTACGATATTTCTTTTCCCTCTGTTTTCAAATAAAATGAATTGAAATGAATTTACGATGTTAGGGTAGTATGTTACTAAGCCTCGACTCATGAGGTTTTGGTTTTATGCTTTAGGTACTGATGGGGAAGACGACATGCAGTAGAAGTGAGAATTAACATAGTTACTAAGTTTTGGAAGTCTCGTGGATTTTATTATATAATTTACCCTTTTGTATGACTAAGACTTGTTAGCTAATTAACCCTCCTTTTAATATATATTATTGTAGCCCATCACTTAAGTAGTTAATTTATCATTAATGTTATGTTTTCTGTCGTCCTGTATTTTCCTCACGAAAGTACGGCGGTAACGCACCGACTACCTAGGTCTTCCACTGCTAATGCCAGATACATTAACCTAATAATGATGATTAGAAGTCGGAGCGTTACAAAGGTATAAACATGGATTTCCTCCCTAAAACCCTAGAATAAAAATCTACTCACTCATGACTAAAGTAATAAAAACAATAACTATTAAAAGATTCATGCTTTGAAAAACTAATAAAAAAAATATTTGAAAGCAATAAAGAATAATGGAAGAAACAATTACCAAATGAAAAGAAAGGCAAGAGCTTGAATTAAACGTGAAATAATCTTCAAAGTATGTGTAAATTAGATCTAGAGAGAAAACTAAGAGTTTAACGAAGCTAAGATAAGCTAAAAGTGATGTTTAATCCAAAATTACATCTTATTTACAGACATAAGCTTAAACCTACTTAAAAAACGGAGAAAAACGATCACCAGAAGAACCGCCCGACCGGGCGCTCATGCTCGGATGCCCTAGCGGACAAAACTTAAAAAAAATCTAGAAAAGGGTGAAAAAAGGCTCTCGGGCCCTGTCGGGCGCTCATGCCCAGGCGGGCGGACTGGCGAATCTGCAAACTGCGTCAACTTGCAAAGGGCATATCTCTCAAACCAGAAGTCCAATTAGGACGTGTGACCTATCGTTGGAAAGCTCTTGAGGTCTAACATGCAACCCAATTGGAATTTCTTGATTATCAATGTTCTATCAAAAGTTATGATAAAAATAGTAAACATATGTCAGTTTTGGCACTTCTTTCAATAACTCTTTGTTTTATTCATACTCAAAATTGTCCCAAACGGATGCATTGTGATCCTTTTGCAAGCTACATTTATCCTTAATGGTTAATAGGCTAGATCCTTGATAATAATGATCAACGTGTATCAAAATAACCTGAAAATCATCGAAACACACAAACGGGGAGTAATAGAGTACAACTTATGTAATTCATGTCATTATGCACCTAAATGCTCAAAAAGGAGTTCTAAATGCAATCTAAATTCATCTAAAAACTATATTTAAATGTGATACATCAAACTCCCCCAAGTTAAACCTTTGTTTGTCCTCAAGCAAACAAGACACAAACATGGAATAATTGCTTCACCCCAAATATAAAACATTCGAAGATCAAAATATTTTCATGACTATGAATCGTTCAAGCAGGCAAAATTGAAATTAAGCTATTCAAATCCATAAACTACCAATCATCCAAGCAAATCGTCAAACAACTATCTACATGGCATACAAATCTTGAAACGTGCTCACCAAGGTGTCACTCCTCTTAATTTTGTGGCAGGCAAAGATGTGCCAAAACACTCATCAACCCGACCATAATTACCCTTCCCGCTCACACTTTCGTGTGTTTAGGAGGGTTCAATGACGCTCAACCTAATCAAGTCGACCTAATTAGCGGACATACTCTTTAATTTTGACAAACTGATTCGAAATCAATCCAATAAACAATATAAACACGAGCTCAAGAGGACTTTATAGGGTTGTAATGGGGCTTAGGCAAGAGGTAGGAAATATTTCTAGGAAACGTGGTGGAAAAATTAAGAATGGGGGAGCAAAAGTCACTCGAAACAAGGCCGAAAGTAGCCGAAAAATCTCCCAACAACGCCATATAACCACAAAACACACCCCAACTATTATGAATCGATAAAAACTCCCAATAAACCCGACTTTCAAGCATTGTACTCATTTTTCTTTATAAACAACGTGAATGAAGGAACTTTGAACCTTTTCAACATTTGTTTCTTTTTATTTTTCGAACAAAACATTCACACAACTCAAACTTTTCTTTTCTTTTCTTTTTCTCACACTTGAAACCACATAAAACATACAATCATTCCCAAAACCACACGAACGATAAAAACAATCTCATAACTCAACCCAACAACGCTCCCCCAAGCTAGGCTTGGGAATAATATCAAAATAAAGGCCGCAGGCATGTAATAAGGTTTAGTAACACGAAACAGGTTATTAGGCTCAACGGGGCTAAGCAGGATAAAAGAATATCAGAAATTCACTCTAAGGCTCAACAATTAGACAAAAGAACGCCTATATCACAACAAATGTTACAAGTCATTAGATACCAAACAAGTACGAAGTCAAAGTCAAGATCAATCAACTAATGAGGAACTAACACACAAAAACAGACTCGATAATGATATGAATCCAATAGGGTAGAATAGGCCTCACAATCTAACCAATTCAGGCATGCAGCACAATGTAGTATATAATAATAAAAATTCGCTCATAAAATAGCAATCAAACTTCAAATCATAGCCTCAAAATCACAAATGGCTAGCTATCCAGATAATCAAGTCAGATCGTTTTCAATCAAAGCACAAGAAGGGGCACAAGGAGGCAATCAAACCAGTCATGTGAATCGTATTTTTGTTTATTTTTTTAAGTATTTTTTGAAAGCAATAAATCTATCGTAAAAGAGAAAGAGAATACAAACAAAGTTCCTCCCCCAAGCTGAACTTGGCAGTGTCCACAATGCCAAAAGATGAACGATAGGACGAAGATTAGAGGAAAACAAACGTTAGTACTCTCTCATTCTCTCTCACTCTTAAGAAAATAAAAATAAAATAAAATAAATAAAATAAGGGGAAATTATGGGTTGCCTCCCGCACAATGCTGGTTTATAAAGGTCACGCACGACCATATTAGCTCCATATTTCAAATCGGAGGGGTTTGGCAGTGAGTGCTACACTCATTAAACATCTTCCTTCTCCAAATGTTTTTTCTCTTACCTCCAGAATGTGATGCAACCTTAGGTGCATTTGGATAATGCACCTTCTCTACAACCACCTTTTCTTTTCCCTTCTCATCACGAGGTTTTTCTAAATCAGCAATGCAGGCATCGACCTCTAGAGTTAACTCAACCTCCATAGTGTCAGTACATAGTATTTGCGGGGGTGCAGACGAAACCCCCTTCATCCATAATATCAACCCTGCAACAAGATTGTTCAAATATAGGTGTCGTAACAACATTGGTTAGTTTAAAGGAAACTTTATCATCAGAATACTCAGAGTTAAAGACCCAGACTTGACATTAATAATAGCACTAACAGTACATAAAAATGGTCTACCCAGAATAATGGGATTCTGGGCATCCTCCTCCATATCAAGTACGACAAAATCAACAGGAATTTATAATTTCCAGACCCTAACAGGAACGTCCTCTAAAACACCTAAGGGATATTTTATAGAACGATCATCCATCTGTAAAGTGATTTGTGTGCATTTAAGTGTCCCCATATTCAGTTTCTTATAAACAGATAAGGGCATAGCAGAAACAGAAGCACCTAAATCACACAAAGCCTTATCAATAAAAATAGGTCCAAGATGACAGAGAATAGAAAAACTACCAGGATTTTTCATCTTAGCTGGTGTTTTATTCTGTATAAAAATCACTAGACTCTGCAGTTAGAGCAACACATTCTACCTTACCAAAATCTCGTCCTTAGTGATCATTTCTTTCAAAATGTTTGGCATAAACAGGAATTTGGGTAATTAATTCAGTGAAATGAACCGTTACCTCAAGGTTCTTGACCATAGCCAAGACTTACCAAACTGTTTTTCGACCTTTGATTTCTACATCCTGTGAGGGAAAGGTAGCCTTGGTGTCAAAGGCGTTTCACAAACCTTCTCCTTCTGTTTTCCTGTCTGATTTTTCTTTGCTAGTTCGACCTTAGACGTTGAACTCTTCTCTTCTTCTTCCTCTACCACCTCTTTCCCCTTAGTCGGGGGAGCATCATCAATGGGCAATGGAGGAGGGTCATAAGTAGTAGTGCCACTACAAAGAGTAACGGCATTCGCTTGCTCCCTCTGAACGGGTTGCCCGGGCAATTGTCCCTACTGCCTCTGAGCATTGTTGCCTGCAATTTAAGCCAATTGGGTCTCGAGGAGTTTAATGTGGTTGTTTATGTTTCTAGCCAACTCCTCATGATTCTTTTGCATCGTGAGCATTAGTTTTGTTGGATTTGGAAGTCATGTGGAGGTGGAAAATTTTGTGGTGGGGGTCTCTAAAAACCAGCGGGATTATGATAAAAGGATGATTGAGGGGGTCGAGGTTTTGTGGTGGTGGTGGGTTTTGATTATTACTCCAATATGAAAAATGTGGCGGTTCTTTCCACCCAGGACTGAAATTGTTGGAGTAAGAGTCGTTTTGTGGCCTTTGCTAAAAGGCATTCGCCTGCTCCATCTGATTTGATTGAACGGACAATCGTGCCCAAAATGACCCTAAACACAACATACCTCGCAGTAAGATGCGTTAATGGGTGCAATAGATGACATAGCATCGATACTCATGGGAGGAGGTGTCGCTGTAGAGGATTTCAAACTGTCAATCCTCATATTCAGTTGTGCTACTTGCAAAGTCAGCAATATAAGGGCATCTACATCTACTACCTTCCTCTTGAGACTCCGAGAAGTGGAATGATCATTGACTGCAAGGTTTGCCAAGAAATCATAGCTTACATCCACTTCCTTATCCAGAAAAACTCCTCCCGCAGACGAGTCAACTATACTCTTCGTCTGAGGCTGCAGACCATTGTAGAATGTATGCGTCAAGCACCATTTGTCCATGTTGTGATGTGGACACTCTCTCTGTAAATTCTTAACCTAACCCATGCTTCTCGAAGTGTTTCATCAGGCTCTTAGAAATATGTGGCTAGTTTGTTTATGATTTCTGATGTTTTTGTAGGGTTTAGTACTCGCTAAGGAATGCAGCAGAAATTTCCGACCATTTTGATTCTTTGATATCGCTGAACCACTTCTCGAATAACATGATTTTTAGTTGCTCAGGTGTGACTCCAGAGTGTTCGACAGTTCTGTAGAGTTGTTGAAATCTCTGCAGATGATTGGCCGGATCTTCAATGGGATGCCCACCAAACTGATTTTGCTGCACCATGTTAATAAGTCCAGGTTTAATCTTGAAGTTTGCAGCAGTGATGGTGGGCATCGGTGGGCCAGTGGGAATGCCGTCAAGATTAGGCACTCTATATGACTTCAATGATTTGGCCATAGCTGAACTCGAAGTGTCTGCTTTAGAGGTGTTCAGCTAAACAGACTGCTTTTTTTCTAAATTTTCTTTCGAAGCTGCCTGAGTGTCTTTGTCGGATTGGGATCCTCAGGAATGAGGGTACCTTTTTTCCGAGACTTGGGCATACAAAAGAAACAAAAAGAAGCAGTGAAAAGTACATCGTTCCAATGAGGCAAAAAGAAGTAAGCTAAATAACCAAATAAAAACTAGAAAACTAGTCGTCTCCCCGGCAACGACGCCAAAAACTTGGTGAGTTTTAAAATGTTATACCGCAAGTGCACGGTATTTGTTATTAGCAAAGCCTTGTAACTACGGGTCGAATCCACAGGGAGACAGGTTTTCAAAGTCATATTCAATTAAACAGCTAATTCAGATAAAATCAGGAAGAAAACAGCTGAACTACTGCTAAACTAATGAAAGCAGGATTAAATCAAGGATTTAGCAAATAATAAAAAGCCTAGGGTATTAGTTCGGTTCACCATGCTTATACCAATCAAAGAGGTTCAAATGACTAATAATACCTGGGTCTAGAGTCTAGCAATTAGAGCAGGTGTTAATCCTACGATCGGGTCATAACGCTCATGATTTAACATATGCAGTATGATCGCTCACATAATCAGAATTAGTAGTGTGTTCTAAGCCTCAAAAATAAGCCTACGATCGGGTCAAACTAATATTGCCAAATGTAATTTATGAAATTACGCAATAACCTAAACCACAAAATAGAAACGAATCACACTATATTGCTCTAATCACAACCTAAGAACTACAAAGAAATTTTAAATCATATCAAGGTATAAATATGGCTTTCCTCCCTAAAACCCTAGAATAAAAATCTACTCACTCGTGACTAAAGTAACGAAAGTAATAACTATTAAAAGATTCATACTTTGAAGCATCTAATAAAAAAAGAGAAAATACTTGAAAGCAACAAAGAACAATGGAATAAACAATTACCAAATGAAAAGAAAGGAAAGAACTTGAATTAAAATTGAAATAATCTTCAAAGTATGTGTAAATTAGATCTAGAGAGAAAACTAAGAATTTAAGGAAACTATGATAAGCTAAAAGTGATGTTTAATCCAAAATTACATCGTATTGATAGACATAAGCTTAAACCTACTTAAAAATGGAGAAAAACGCTCTCTTGAAGAACCGCACGGGCGAACAAAACTTAGAAAAATCTAGAAAAGGGAGAAAAAAAAAGGCTCTTGGACCCGGTCGGGCGGAATGGCAAACTGCAAACTACGTCAACTTGCAAAGGAAATATCTCTCAAACTGGAAGTCTGATTGGGGAGTGTGACCTATAACTAGAAATCTCTTGAAGTCTAGAATCCAACTCAATTGGAATTTTGTGATTATCAATTTTCTATCAAAAGTTATGATGAAAATAGTGAACGTGTGTCAGTTTTGACACTTCTTTCACTAACTCTTTGCTTCATTCCAACTCAAAATTGTCCCAAACGGATGCATTGTGATCCTTGTGCAAGATACATTCATCCTCAATGATTAATAGGCTAGATCCTTGATAATCATGATCAATTTGTATAAAAATAACCTGAAAATCATCGAAACCCACAAACGAGGAGTAGTAGAGCACAACTTATGTAATTCATGTCATTATGCACCTAAATGCTCAAAAAGGAGTTCTAAATGCAATCTAAATGCATCTAACAACTATATATAAATGTGATACATCAGTCAATTTCTATATGATAAATAGTATTGTACATCTATCACAAGTAGGTGTTTTTAAAAAAAACTAATTAAGGTGGAACACAGCTTACCCATGACGCCATTCAGAGGTGGTGACATAGACGGTCAATTATACTGTGCTGTTGTCATCTGCCACTACAACCTTATTCATGCTTTTATGTGAGATTTCACTAAGCAAAGGGAGAGAAAGAGCAGTGAAAGAGCAAGTAGTGAAAGAGCAGAGTGAGGTTAGTATAGAGTGGTTATGTTTGAACTAAACATGTAACCATTTGCAGTTTGAAAAAATGTTTTTCAACCATTGTTGTTGATTGCTCTACGTGAAGAATATCTCTAGAAAGAGGTGTATCAAAATCCTTATTGCATTGCTAGTTTCATAGCTTGAAGGTAAGCTAGTTTCATAGCTTGAAGGTAATGTCTTCAATATTTAATATTTAGCGTATTTATTGCAGATATGCTATAAAGAGTTGAGGACCTATGAGAACTACTTACATCGAAAGCAGCATAAAACATCTAGTTGTGTTGGTTGCTCCTAATACGTTGTTAGAGTTGTGCATTTTGGTGTGAATTAAGCATGACATTAATTTGTTGTGCATGCAATGGCAGACCTAGGCACTAAAAGGTTAGCTAAGGGTAGGCTGCATGAGTACGTTCAAAAAAGCGGTGTCTTTGAACCTGAATATATATGATATTGTCAAGAAAGGGCCAGCGCATAATCCCATGTTCAGAGGGAAAGTGTCATTCGGTGGTCGTTGCTTTACAATATTGGAAGGGTGTTCAACTCGTAAGCAAGCAGAGCAGAAGGCTGCAGAAATTGCTATGACGGTGCTGAAGGTAACAAACAATGTTGGTATCATCAATCTATATGAATTATCTAAGCGACTTTATCAATTGCGCATGATATTTGTTTCGCTACAGGTGGGGAGTTGTACTGGCACTTCACATTGGAAACCGTCTGTTAGGCCAGGAAACCGGGGTTAGTCAATGACTGCTTTCAGAAGTTAAGAATGAGGTGGGGAAATGGATGTATGATTGCGTTGTTATGGTTTTGTAATTCTGATGTTTGCTTTATTTAATAAAGGCATATTTTACGAGCGATGGTTTTCTTTACAAGAGTCGGCTTCAAAAATTTGCCATATGCCAATACAGTGGCAGCCCTAGTGTATGAGACATCTATCATGGGACCTGGACATAACCCTACATTTCGATGTAGTGTTACTCACTACTATAAAAATGGCCTTGGAAACCGGTCAAAAAAGGCCTTGGAAACCAAAGCCCAACCAGTTTACATCTAGTAGGTGTCACAGGTTAAGAAACCGAACAAGAAACCGGTTAGAGATAAAATTGTGAAATCAAATTCCTCTCTCCACCCGCGTCTCAAGTTAGTTTTAATTTAATAAATAAAAGGATCTAAGAAACCGGTTTTCACTCTCCACACATGTCTTATCCTTGAATTCTAGGAAACCACGCTGATAGATAACCGGTTTCTCAGTTTTTTGTTTTAAACATCACAGCTGCTCTCTCCCACATCCCTTTCTTCTCATCTACCTACTTGCAATATATACATCTCATAGCAATGTGATAAAGCCATCAATTTTTTTTGCTTTCCATGTACTTATAAATAGCAATCTGCTTCCTGCTATATAGTTCAATATATACTTGTGTGCAAATTCAATACAAGCATCAATGAAGATTGAATCATCTAATTTCAAATTGATTAAGTTCAGCATCATGCCAATGGTTTTGGGCTACATCGATATCATAAAAAAATCCTAAATAACCTACATAGTACTTGTATAATATCCAAAAAATGATGCAAATTAGAGCTTGAATATCTCCACAATTACTATTTTCTGAACATATATTCTAACTAACTTTCAAATGATGTCATTGTCTTCTAATTCCTCATCACCATCTTGTGTTTGCCGAAAAAGATATGTGACCCACATATCTCGCATCTTGTCAGTCATCTTTTGTGAATAATTGTTGGGAGATCCGGAAAAGTACTACAAAACAAGTCATGACAAAGAAATTATTTTGCATCTCTACTAATATAATCAAACTACACAATGTATAATCAAACTAGCACAATTCTAAAAAGTATAACCATGCTTGCATCTAGCTGTTTCTATTCTCTTGGTGAAGCATTGGGGAATCAGTTTTATTGGTTAGTAAATTCCATATCACTGAGGACCAAGGAGCTATACACTAACAAGTTAAAAAAACTCTACCACTTATATTTAGAAGTTAAGGATTTCTTTTTTGTCTAAGGGGTGTGAAGGGGGCTGCAAGGGTGGCGTGCAGGGGGGCTCGAGGGGGTTTAAAGGGGGGATGTGCAGGGAGTGTGAAGGGGGATGTGCGGGGGGTGTGAAGGGGGTTGTGTGAGGGGCTGCCTAAAGGTTGAATATTGGCTGTTTTTTATTGGTGTCGAGAAAACCATATGATTAGGGTTAGGAGGAAGATTAAGATTTATAATAGTAGTATTATAAGTAGAACTTGAATTCGAGGAAATATAAGAGAGTTGCATCAATTGAGCTCTATCTCTTTTATTGACATTCATATGTCCTCCAAGAGCTTGAGCAGATCAAAATTCCCTTTTACAGAAACTGCATGTATATGACCTTAACAAAGGCCATGCCAACATCATCAAACCTTCATCATCTACATGATAGTTGTACTCATTATCTTTTACATGACTCCCACACATTTTGTAATTTGTTGTTGTTGTTGTAGAATTCATATATGCTACCATTGTTTGTATTTCTTCTATCTATTGATACGCAAAGGATCAAGGGATAGATGGAAGAGTGAGAAAGAAATAAGTATGTATCTATGGTGTGTTTACATAAGAGAGAAATGTAAAAGCAAGGGAGAAATAGGGTCTCCCTGCCTCAAGCCCCTCTTTGTTTTAAAAAAACATGCATAGAACCATTCACCATGATAGCGAATCTAGGTGTAGTGACACATGTCATAATGAGCCGAATCCAAGAATTAGGAAGCTTAAAAGCCTCCAACATCTCTCTCAAAAACTCCCATTATAGGTATGCCTTTCTCATATCAAGATTCATAATTCAACTAGGCTTCACCCCTTTCTATTATAATGCCTCACCAAATCTTGACAGACCATAATGTTATGCACTATAAAACTCTGTTGAACAAAAGCATCCTAGTTCTCGGCTATCGAGGAGAATATGTTTCAATCTACCATGATATATAGTAGGTCATTATTAATTCCCCTAAAGTCAAACTAATACCTAATTAGACCACTAAACTAGGTAAAGTGGTAAGCAAGGGTCATTCTTCTACAAGGACTAAAGAACACCAATATTTGTTATTTAACAATAAGTTAGGCCGAAAAAGAGTCGAAAGGTGTCAACTACCAACTAAAATCTATTGAACCAAACTAAGTACCCAAGATCAAATAGGATTAGAGAAATGGATCCAATACCAACCAATCATGATTTAGGGAATTAGAAGGTGAAACATAGAGGAAAGAAAACCAAGCAATTGATTGAGGTTATTGACTCTTAACTAGCTCTAAGCCCTCTCTTAAGGGTGCATAAAACTACGTAGATCACATAATTAAGCCACTCTCATGGTCCCAAATATGCAACCAAGGGATAATCACAATGTCAATCCACAAACCCTCACTCAAATCTCACTCTCATGACTAATTAAGCAAGATAATAGTATAAATGTCAACATTAATCTCCTCTCTCGATTTGAGTAAGGCATCAATACAACAAACATCCAAGTGGCCAACTAGAATGTAAGTAAATAGTACTCATGCCATTGATCAATTAATAAGCCTAATTAAACTCCAAGTTTCATATTCAAACCCCCAAAATCAACCATAGTTGGGTTATCACCCAAACCCTACCCAACAAGCTACTCCATAAGCAAAAAAATGAGAACTTCAGAGAAATTAACAACTAATATAAATCATCCCTAAGCATGATTGTTACTCAAAAAAAGGACTTCTAATCATACATGTATTATACAAGGAGCATTTCTACACTATAATTCATGAAAAGGAAGCTTAGAAACATTAATTTTCATGGCCTCAAGATAAATGGACGAATTTGCAAACAATTTAAAATTCTCATAAAGCTTGGTACTAAGTTCTTCTTCTCTACTCTAAATGAAAATATTGAATGTTGTGACCGAAGTTCATGACCTCAATGAGCTATAATGAATTATTTGAATAACATTGAAATAAATGATGTAATGTATGGTTCAAAAAAATAATGGTATTAATGACTAAATGAGTAAGAAGAAAGATATGGTATTTAATGGAACCATATGAACAAAAACCCTTACATGGTGGGTGATCTCCTGGAAAATCCTTGCAGGATCGGTGATCTCATGGAGAATAAACAATATGGAGACATGTCCTAGTGAAGGCTTGCAAGCATAATAATGAATTGGGGGGGTGACAACCTCCAAAAGTTCTAGACATTCAATTTACCCGTGTAGGAAACCATAATCATGTTTTTTTTCCCGGGTAATAAAATGAAATACTTAATAATATCCAATAAGGAATATTGAAAGTAATAAACGGTGTTTCCATGAAACGAATTTGATAATTGAATTATGCTTGAAATTCGAAGTTTGAAATACTTCGTAATACATAGGTGTGAATGGTGTGGTTCCTAAAATATGAGAGTAATCTAAATCTTAAAGTATATTGACACAAACGAGTGTTTGTTACTATTTTTGTATTGAAATAAATTGTGTTTAAAAAATGTTAAAAAAACAAACAATATATTGTTTTGAGATGAGGAATTTTTAGTATGACTTTTGGATAAAGATCTTTGCATTGGAGTCTTTCTTTTAATAATGAATTTGAAAGTAATTTCGAAGTGAAAGGCCATCAAAATGAATTTATGATATTTTTTTTGGCAATTAAGTAATTTTATAACCAATGGGAATTAAAACCCCACACAAGAAACACAAATGCAAACTAAGCAGCTCCACACCTTCTAGAAAAGGTTGGAGCTACAAAGAAAGCTAAGACATTACAGTAAGAGATCTCCCATACTAGGAGTACACATAATAATAGCAATCTTGAACACCACCTCCTTATACAACTGACTAAGAGTTTTAGTAGAGCTACTAAAAACTTTTTCATTCCTATACAACGAGATACTGTAAATAGTTTCAATAAAAGCTATAGAATACAGCTTAGCTCTAACATTCTTCTTTTTGCTCAATTGAATTGCTAGAGGTAACTCAACATTAAAATCAATAATAGGCCTCTGACTAGTAATCTTCATCAATCTGCCTCCAGATCGCAGCTGATGTCGTACAATCAAAGAAAAGATGGATGTATGATTCTAGTAAGCTATTACAGAGATTGCATATAACATCACAAGAGATATTCCACCTAATGAGCCTATCAACAGTAAGCAACCTGCCATAAATAGTCATCAAAGTAATAAAATGCTCCTAGGAGAGGCCATGCTATTACAAACTAATTTCCTCCAATTCACCTTTGGATGAGCTCCCATCAGTAGCTTGTACTGAAGCCCTTAGGAGAAATCATCCTAGGCCATCCTCCCAATCTTTACACATCCTCTCTACACTTTAATATCTTCTTGAAGTTCCAAGAGCTAGTTTAAGGAATATGCATAGTATCAAGACAATTCCTCTTAACATAGTAACTATCAATCCATATAACCCAAAGCTTATCTTTCTTAAAAGAAAGAGCCCACAGAATCTTAGTTATAGCAGCTCTAATCCAAGTACACCCTGAGGTTGAGGCCACTAGCAGACATAGTAAGACAAAGAGACTCCCAAGCAATAGGAACTTTAGAGGATTTTGTAGCATCCCTTATCTAGAGGAAGGTTCTACAGCATGCATTGATTTCCTTAAGAATCTTCTTAGGGAGATGAGAATGAAAATCTGGCACTAGTAAGTTTGCATACTAGAAAGCACTGATGTGACCAACTGCAGCCTACTAGCATAGCTCAGAAATTTGGTGTTCCAAGTTTTCACCCTTGCAAGCATATGCTCAATGAGAGGCCTACATTGAGTATAACTGAGCTTCTTTATACATAAAGGAACACCAAGGTATTTAAATAGAAAAAGCACATTGAGAAATACCAATCTGATCACTTAACTCATTTTTAAGATCCTCGGTAATACCACCAAAGTAAATATTACTTTTATCCAAGTTAGTCCCAAACCAGAAACTTCAGAGAAATTCTCAAAATCTTGGAAACACAGTTTAATAGAAAAAACATCAGCTCTAACAAACATCAAGGGATCATCAACAAACATAAGATGGGTAATTTCCATTCTCTTACATTTAGGATGAAATTTAAACTAGGGAGTAGCAGGATACAAAAACTTACTAGGAACAAGAATAGAGTAGGATACAATAGTGACACATGCCCTGATCCAAACAATAAGCTTACTAGGAAAATCAAGCTCAACTAACATAACATGAAAAAAAGGCCACTCAATAGAATCATAGGCTTTTTTTAGATCTACTTTGATAACACACCTAGGATAAATGTGGGATCTAGAATAGGCTTTGATAAGCTCAATAGATAAGAGGATGTTATTAATAATGTGTTTACCAGGTTTAAACCCTGATTGAAATTCACTCACAACCTCAACTACACAATTTTGAAGTCTATTGGTAAGAATTTTGCCTATAATCTTATACAATAGATTACCGCAAGCTATTATAGGTCTAAAGTGAGCACCTTTAGATGGATTATGGATTTTAGGAACAAGAGTGATTGCAGTGATGTTTACCTGAATAGGCATCTAACCTGTATTAAAATTGAGCCACATCTTTGCAAATGTCATGTTTGAAAACAGACCATATCTTCTTAAAGAAAACAACTTTTAACCATCAACCCCAGGCGCTTTGTTATCATCAATGGAGAAAATATCATGTTGGATTTCATCATCTGTGATAGGGGAAATATGAGCAATACAAGAATAATGAGAAATTCTGGCACCAGTTCTGATGGTGGAAGTGTCCACAATAGGCAATATAGGAGCAGATGACCCCTAAAGAGAGGTATAACAGCTAATAATAGCCTGTTGAATACTTGCAAGATGAGTGATGCGATTATTATTATCATCAATAAAAACTAAGATCCTATTTCTGTCTCTTCTTTCCTGCACTGCAGAAAATAAAAACTTAGAATTAGAATCACCCAACTTGAGCCACTAGATTCTGACCTTCTGTTTATAAGCCCTCTTTTCTATTGTTAACCACTTTTTTCAGGTTAGCAACAACTGAAGCTTCTCTAGTATGCAGAGAAGTACTATAAGGGAATTGTTGCAACTCAATTTAAACCCCTTGTAATTCATCCCTAACAACTTCAATCCTGTCAGAAATCCCAGAGAATTCCTAAATATGAAGATGCTTCAAGTTACCTTTAAGAGTTTTCAATTTATACCAAATCAACTGTAGCAAATTACCCTTGCCTCTAACTTGCCAATGATCTGGCACAATGCTAAGAAATTCAGAGTGATCTACTACATGGTTAAATAATTTAAAAGGCTTGCCACCCCCTTAATATTATGAGATACAGTCAATAATGAGAGGAGTATGATCTGATTTAGAATTATTGAGATAACAACACTCAATATGTCATAGTTCAACATCCACATATCATTACCAAAACATTTATCAATCCTCTGATCACCCAACCCTTTATTTGACCAAGAGTAAAAGTGACCAATGCTTTTAAGCTCAGCTAGATGCCAACTAGAAACAAAGTTATCAAAATCTTCAGTTTCATATAAACTGATAGGAACATCATTCAGCCTATCTTGAACTGACACCACCAGCATTGAAATCCCCAACAATCATCCAGGGAGAAGCTATATTCTGAGCTAGACTACTTAGTTAAGTCCATGAGCCTTTTCTATCACTAATAGTATATAAACCATACACAAAAGAAATAAGGCAAAGGAAGAACTTTGATTATGCACCTCTATATGAAGAACTTGCTCAGATTTACTAAGCAATTTAATGTCCAGATTCAGATTTTACCATCCCAACCAAATTCTCCCTTTAGTAGAATGTTCATAGTTACAATCCCACTTGCAAACAGACCCAAATTTCCTCATAACTTTCTCCTTATTGTTGCTTTTCACCCTAATCTCCAAGAGAGCAACTAGATTAAAATTTTGAGCCTTCAAAAAAGCTTTCACCTCAAATGATTTTAGGTGCGTCATTGAGTCCCTTGATATTCCAAGAGCACAACTTAATCATGATAAGTAGAGATGCGTGCCATCCCAGTGTCCCCATCATCAATATCACAAGTAGGTGTAAGCAAACAATATGTATTCTACATAAGAGTTGGATACATAGTAGCCTTACCCTTGTCCCTAGTTTTCCTAGTAACCACCTTCCATTTTGCAGCCTGAGAAGAACTAGCTTAGAAGTTTCAACTATAGGAGTAACTAGCTTAGTAGAAGGTTTGTCCACAAGGTGTATGGATCTAAACTCCACCAGCAAGAGTAGTAGCTATATCATTCTCATTATTCAACTCAGAAACCACCACATTACTAGGAACAACTTTCTTTACCCATTGTTGTGCAGGATTTTTAGCATCCTTAGCAACATCCTTCTTCTCACAGGTATGCCCTCCTCTTTTACACTTATTGTAGTACGTAGATTTCCAGTCATATAAACCTTTTTGCTTAAATACAATTCCATTAGGAGCTTCAATAAAGATATAATCAAGTAAAGTTATAGTAACATCAACCTCAATTAGGATCCTAGAAAAAGACACCCTCAATTGATGAGTAGTACACTCATCAGCAAAGAGAGGAGTGCCAAACATACTCCTAATCCTACTTAAAGCTTCAACCCCCAACAATTCAAAGGTAGATTAGGAAAGCTCAGCCAAAGAGTAATAACTTTTAAGACCTCTTCATGGAAATTAAACTGTGCAGACCAAGGTTTCACAATAATAGGCTTACCATTATACATGTGATAGCCAGCAAATAGGATTTCATTCTTATCCTCTACATATTGAAAATGAACAACAAGATAACCCTCATCATGATAGTACAACTGAGGTTTTGCTACATTATTCCATTCAGTGGCTATGAGTCTTCTTAAAGAAACTAATGTAGGTGAAAACCCAATAACATAAAGGATCATAGCATTTTCCCATTTCCTAGTAAGTGTTTCAATGTCAAATTTCAGAAGTTTAGCCACAGGTTTGCATAGGTTTGTACTAGGAGCAACAAATCTCAAAGATTGGCCCTGACTAGCAAGCTTAGAGCTATAGAGTATTCCAAACCACATTCTCATCCCTAGGTTCAGCTTCAAGAACTAATCTCCTAGTTACAGAAGATGGTTGAGGATTCTTACCAACTGGATCAGTGGTTATTGTTTCATTGGCTGACATCTTCAAATCTCCATGAATCTTTAATTGAGCTGCCCCTAAGGATTAGGCAGAGGATCCTTTATCTTCTCCATTCTTCCCATCAGCTTTTGCCTTCTTCTTCCTAGTCATTTTCGAGTTTGGTGCATGTTAAGAGGTTCACGCTATCGAGCGCCTAGTCACCATAGCTAGAGAGCATGAGCCATTCAAATTTATGCTATTAATAAGAACAATACTTAACATTTTAACTAACGCTTGTTTTTAGAACTTGTCTTGTGGTAGGAGGCAATGTTCAATTGTTCAGGTTTAATCAAGTTGTCGGATGCAATTTTATTTGACGATTGTTCTCATAAGTGATCAAGGCGAGGACGTCCACATGTAATACTTCATAGTTAAATAGTAATGGTATTATGTTTCTCTCCTAAGTTAAGTAAAACTTATCTTCAAATCTAACTTAGTAAGATAATTTAATATAAAGTTGGAATTCTAAACCTGGTAACAACCCAAGTTTTCTCGGCCAATAGTTTTTCCTGTTGCTTAATGTTGTTTAAAGTTGGCCGAGAAAACGGGGTTGTCACAACTAAAATAAAGTATAATTATATTACAAATAGGAAAAATTTATGTTCAACTAAAATAAGTCCAGTGATAGTCATTCTATATTTTACCATTTAATTATTAAATTATTGTCTAAGTAATTGCATAAGATAGCAGTTACTTGCTAGAAGCTGCTTTTTCTATGATTTCCTTTCCTCGTGCGCTAAGGAGGTCTTTCAAGTGTACGTTTCTTTTGGCGGGGGACTTCGCGCCTTAACTCTAAGCATTCGTCGGTGTTATGTCCATGATCTCCATGGAACTCGCACTATTTTGTATTGTCTTTATGTGATAATAGCTAATATGAGATATAAGGCCACTTCACATTAACAAAGAATATAAGCATTCATTTGACTTATTGGTTTGTTGTATATTGAGGATCTTCTAGCGTCGATTACATCGCTTTGGCCACCAACTACTGATATCACGTATTTATATAGAGTTTTCTCCCTTATTTACAAGCTAATTTGTGCGTCATTGGAGCTCTTGGGAGCTATTTTGTGCTAACTATCGTATGTAGTTGTGGTTTCGTGTTTTAGTATTGAATTACAGGTTTTATGGAGTTTTCTCCTTATTCCCGAGCCTTTTGTAAGCAACCACGGCTTTACGAGATGTTACGAGGCACGTAGGATGGCTCGCGAGCTTTATGGATAGTTTAGGAGGTCCCAAGACCCCTAAACGTGAAGATTAGAGAGCCAAGGAGTCAAAGGAGGTTTCTGTGCACTGATCGGGCAGAAATGGCCCGATCGGGCGAAATATTTATGATCGGGTATGAAAGTTGCGGACCCGATCGGGCAAGCATTGCCCGAAGTGATCGGGCGAACATCATGTACCCAGACCCGATCGGGTGATCACCGCCCGACCCGATCGGGTGGGCTGCTCGTAGGTCTTGTTAGAGAGCTGCTTAAGAGAAGCTTTCACTAGGCCATTTTGTTGCCTGGCCCGATCGGGTGGCTGACCATGGCCCGATCGGGTGGGCGTCAAGTCCATCTAATGCTGCTGCGCTGCTGCTACATCACAGCCCAAGACGAGAAAATGCGAAGTTGCTGGGCACCCGATCAGGTACTGTGCTCGGACCCGATCGGGTCTGGCACCCTTTTACAAGGATTTCGCCTTTTGTTTCCGTTTTTAGTTAACTTGAGGGGGTATTATAAATACCTTTTTCCTCATTATTTAGAGATATCTTTTATTCATCTTTCATTAGGTTTAGACTAGTTTTATTCTTCATTGCTCTTAATTCAATTCAAACACTTTAGATTAATTTAGAGGTGACCAAACCTATTTCGATTTCAATAAAAGTTCCTGCTTTCCGTCAATTGGTACTCTTCTCTACTCTTTATCTCTTTAATTACTTTGATTGCTTAGTTTATTTATTTAATTGTTCATGATGCAATTGTTAGGGTTTCATATTAGTTTTGTCGTTATTAATTCGATCATGTCTGAGTAGTCTCTTTCTAGGGTGTTAGATAGGAAAGCCATGTTTATACCATGATTGTGATTTAGACTCTTATTGATTTCTAGGGCTTGATTAGGGTGATTGTGATGTGGTTTGTTCTTTATTGAGTAATTAACGTTATTGCGCAGTTTCGTTGGTTGCTTGTGGTTAATAGTTGTTTGCACACATCCGTCTTACGACTAGAGGCCTAAGACACGTCAGTAGTTCTGATTACGTTAGTGAACATGCGGCGTATGTTGAACTATGAGTGTTGAGTCTTAACCATAGCTCAACATAGGCTCTAATCCCCCGACTCTTGACTTAGGTTTTGGTAGTAGTTGACCCTTTTTGATTGGTATAAGCATGGTGGACCGACCTAATACCCTAGACTTTTATTCCATAGTTTAATCCTCGATTTATTCCGTCTTCTGTAGTCTATTCTTTAGTTTAATTAATTCCTTCCTGATTTCATCTGGAGTAGCTGAATTGGTTGAATATTGATTTAGAAACTCTGTCTCCCTGTGGATTCGACCCTGCTTCCACTGACTACCTAGTTAGAGGTCCGTAGGTTTATTTTTGATTAGGCGATACGACTAAAACCTATCAAATTTTGGCGCCGTTGCCGGGGAGACGGCTAGTTCTCTAAGTTTTTATTTAATTATTTGGTCTACTTCTCTGTACCTCATTGGAACTTCATTGTTTCAATCGAGGTACCCTTTACTGCTGCTTTTTGTTTCTTTTGTATGCCCAGGTCCCAAAGAAACGGTTCCCCCATTCCAGCGGACCCCGATCTTACTAGGACAATCAGGCGGATCCGAAAGATAAAGCAGAAAGAAAAGCAGTCTGTTCAGCTGAACACCTCTGGAACAGACACCTTGAGTTCAGTCATGTCAAAGTCACTGAAGTCATATGGGGTGCCCAACCCAGATGGTCTCTCCACTGGACCTACTATGCCCACCATTGCCGCAGCAAATTTCGAAATCAAGCCTGGACTCATCAGCATGGTCCAGCAAAATCAGTTTGGTGGGCATCCTACTGAAGATCCGGCAAATCATCTGCAACGGTTTCAACAACTTTGTCGAACAATTAAACATGCCGGCGTCACTCCGGATCAGTTAAAAGTCATGTTGTTCGAATTTTCTTTGAGAGATAGAGCCCAGAAGTGGTTGAACGATGTGCAGGAAACTGAATGGAGTGAGATTTCTGCTGCATTTCTGAGAGAGTATTACCCACCCACTAAAACAGCAGAAATCAGAAATAAACTGGCCACGTTTTCCCAAGAGCCTGATGAAACATTAAAGGAAGCGTGGGCCAGGTTTAGAGATCTACAGAGAGAGTGTCCACACCATAATATGGACAAATGGTTCTTGACGTAGACATTCTACAATGGTCTGCAGCCTCAGATGAAGTGTATTATTGATTCGTCTGTAGGAGGAGTGTTTTTAGACAAGGCAGTTGATGAGGGTTATGAATTCATATCAAATCTTGCAGCCAATGACCATTCATCATCTAGGAGTTTGACTAAGAAGGCACTTGAAGTTGACGCTATTTCATTGCTTACATCTCAGATGGCGCAACTAACTCAGCAGCTAATGAAGTCTTCTAGTCCGACACCTCCACCCATGAGTATCAATGCTATGTCTGCAGTAGCACCCATTACCTCATCTTACTGCGAGGTATGTGGTGTTCAGGGTCACTTTGGGCATGACTGTCAGTTCAGTCAATTTCAGATGGAGCAGGCAAACGCCTTTCAACAAAGGCCACAAACCTTCCCCCCTCCACATAACTACCAAAATCCACAAAACTATCAACCTCCACATCCACAAAACTATCCTAAACCCTCCTACCATCAAACCCCACAACATTTCCAAAGACCACCACCACAAAACTTCCATCACCACAATAATTTCCAAACTCCACAAAATTTTTCCACCCCACCTCCACAAAACCATAACCCACAAGAGCCTAGCAATTCTGAACTGATGAAACTGATATTGTCTATGCAAAAGACAAATGAGGAAACACGGAGGGCCCAAGAGGAAGCACGGAGGGCCCAAGAGGAAGCACGGAGGGCCCAAGAGAAGCACATCCAACTTCTCGAGGCTCAAGTTGCTCAATTGGCAGAAACTAATGCACAAAGGCAGCAGGGACAATTGCCAGGGCAACCCGTTCAGAGGGAACATGTGAATGCCATCACTCTTCGTAGTGGCATAGCTTATGATGCTCCTCCAGTGCCCATTGATGAGGTTACCCCGACTGCAGGGAAGAAGAGGGTGGTAGAGGAAGGAAAAAGGAAAAATTCGACGTCTGAAGTCGATTTGTCTGCAGAAGCTGAACAGACAGGGAAGAAAAAGGAGAAGGTTTATGAAACGCCTTTTACACCAAGGCTACCTTTTCCTCACAGGATGCAACAATCTAAGGTCGATCAGCAATTTGGTAAGTTCTTGGCTATGGTCAAGAACCTTGAGGTAACGATTCCATTTACAGGTTTAATTACCCAAGTGCCTGTTTATGCCAAATTTCTGAAAGACATGATCACTAAGAAAAGAGACTTTGGTGGGGTAGAACGTGTCGCTCTTACTGAAGAGTGTAGTGCTTTTATTCAAAATAAAACCCCACCAAAGTTAAAAGATCCTGGTAGTTTTTCTATACCCTGCCATCTTGGACCTATTTTTATTGATAAGGCTTTGTGTGATTTAGGTGCTTCTGTTTCTGTTATGCCATTGTCTGTTTATAAGAAACTGAACATGGGAGCCCTTAAATGCACACAAATCACTTTACAGATGGCGGATCGTTCTATAAAATATCCTCTAGGTGTTTTAGAGGACGTTCCTGTTAGGGTAGGGAAATTCTATATTCCTGTTGATTTTGTGGTGTTAGATATGGATTAGGATGCCCAGATTCCTATTATCTTGGGTAGGTCGTTTTTGTGTACTGCTGGTGTTGTCATTGATGTCAAGTCTGGGTCTTTAACTCTTAGTGTTGGTGATGACAAAGTGATGTTTAAACTAACCAATGCTGTTAAGGCACCTATGCTTGAACAATCTTTTTGCAGGGATAAGGTTTTAGATGAAATAGGGGTGGAGAAGGCTCCAATTCCACCTAAGGTTGTCTCACCGTCTGGAAGCATAGTCAAGAACATTTGGAGAAGAAAGATTTTTGATGAGGGTGGCACTCACTGCCACGCCCCTCCTATTTGAGAGAGGGCGGATCATGGTCGTGCGGGACCTTTATAAACCAGCGCTGTGCGAGAGGCAACTCGTATTTCTTTTCTTTCCCTTTTCCTTTTCTTTTTATTTTTTTTTCTTTTTGTGAGCGAGAGTGAGGGTACTAACATTGTTTTTTTTCCTCTTAGCATAGTCCTTATCACCTTATGGCATTGAGGACACTGCCAAGTTCAGCTTGGGGGAGGAGTTCTGTTTGTATTCCCTATCTCTTTTACTGCTTTCTAGAATAGGTTTACTGCTTTCGAAAAATACTGAAAAAATGAAAAAATATGGTTCCCATGACTGGTTTAGTTGCCTCCCTGTGCCCCTTGTTGTGCTCTATTTGAAATTGATTTGACTCTGTTTTCTGGATAGCTGGGCATTTGTGATCTTGAGGCTATGATTTGATGTTTGATTGCTATGATTTCGAGCATTTTTGGATTATATTAGACCACTATGTGCTGCATACCTGAATTGGTTAGACTGTGAGGCCTCTTTGTAGCCTATTGGATTCATATTATTATCCAGTCTATTCTTGTGTGTTAGTTCCTCTTTAGTGGATTGATCTTGACTTTGACTTCGTACTTGTCTGATTTTCGATGACTTGTAGCATTTGCTGTGATAGAGGCGTTCTTTTGCCTTATTCTTGAGCTTCAGAGTGAGTTTTTATATACTTTTATCCTCCTTAGCCCCGCTGAGCCTAATGACTTGTTTCGTGTTACTTAAACCCCTATTATGAGCCCAAAGCCTTCACTTGATATTATTCCAAGCCTAGCTTGGGGGAGCTTTTGTATGGGTTGAGTTTGAGATTGGTTTGTTGGTTTAGTTTGGTTTTTGAGGAATCTAAAAGTGTATTTGCTGTGGTTTGAGAGTGAGAAAGAGAAAAGAAAAAGCAAGTTTAGAGTTGCGTGAATGAAGTTCAGAAAAATGAAAGAAAAATGTAATGAAAATTCAAAAGAATTCTAGTTCTTTCATTCACGTACGTTCATAAAAGAATATTCGCTCCATTGCTATAAAATTGGGTTTGTTATGCGCTTTTCATTGATTTATGAGAGTTGGGTTATTTTACATGGTTTTATGGTGATTGTTGGGAGTTGTGAAGGCCATCTTAGGCCTTGTTTGAATGGTTTATGCTCCCCCTTTCTTGGTTTTTCCACCACATTACCCAAAAGTATCCCCTACCTCTCACCTAAGCCCCATTACAACCCTATAAAGTCCTCTTGAGCTCGTGTCTGCAATGTTCATTTGATTGATTTCGAGTTAGTTTGTCAAAGTTAAAGAGTATTTCTGCTAATTGAGTCGACTTGACTAGGATGAGCGTCATTGAACCTTCTTAAACACATGAGAGTGTGAGTGGGAAGGGTACTTATGGTCGGGTTGGTGAGTGTTCGGGCACATTCTTTGCCTGCCACAAAATTGAGAGGAGTGACACCCTTGTATGCTTTGTGGATGCTTGAGTTTGATAAATTGCTTGAATGATTGGTGGTTGGATGGATTTGATGAGCCAAACTTGAATTATGCCTGCTTGAACGATTCTTAGTCTTGAAAATGTTTTGAGCTTTGATTTGTTTTTATCTTTGGGGTGAGGTAGTCTATTCCATGTTCATGTGCTGTTTGCTTGAGGAGAAGCAAAGGTTTAGCTTGGGGGAGTTTGATATCACGTATTTATATAGAGTTTTCTCCCTTATTTACAAGCTAATTTGTGCGTCATTGGAGCTCTTGGGAGCTATTTTGTGCTAACTATCATATGTAGTTGTGGTTTCGTGTTTTAGTATTGAATTGCAGGTTTTATGGAGTTTTCTCCTTATTCCCGAGCCTTTTGTAAGCAACCACGGCTTTACGAGATGTTACGAGGCACGTAGGATGGCTCGCGAGCTTTATGGATAGTTTAGGAGGTCCCAAGACCCCTAAACGTGAAGATTAGAGAGCCAAGGAGTCAAAGGAGGTTTCCGTGCACTGATCGGGCAGAAATGGCCCGATCGGGCGAAATATTTATGATCGGGTATGAAAGTTGCGGACCCGATCGGGCAAGCATTGCCCGAAGTGATCGGGCGAACATCATGTACCCAGACCCGATCGGGTGATCACCGCCCGACCCGATCGGGTGGGCTGCTCGTAGGTCTTGTTAGAGAGCTGCTGAAGAGACGCTTTCACTAGGCCATTTTGTTGCCTGGCCCGATCGGGTGGCTGACCATGGCCCGATCGGGTGGGCGTCAAGTCCATCTAATGCTGCTGCGCTGCTGCTACATCACAGCCCAAGACGAGAAAATGCGAAGTTGCTGGGCACCCGATCGGGTACTGTGCTCGGACCCGATCGGGTCTGGCACCCTTTTACGCGGATTTCGCCTTTTGTTTCCGTTTTTAGTTAACTTGAGGGGGTATTATAAATACCTTTTTCCTCATTATTTAGAGATATCTTTTATTCATCTTTCATTAGGTTTAGACTAGTTTTATTCTTCATTGCTCTTAGTTCAATTCAAACACTTTAGATTAATTTAGAGGTGATCAAACCTATTTCGATTTCAATAAAAGTTCCTGCTTTCCGTCAATTGGTACTCTTCTCTACTCTTTATCTCTTTAATTACTTTGATTGCTTAGTTTATTTATTTAATCGTTCATGATGCAATTGTTAGGGTTTCATATTAGTTTTGTCATTATTAATTCGATCATGTCTGAGTAGTCTCTTACTAGGGTGTTAGATAGGAAAGCCATGTTTATACCATGATTGTGATTTAGACTCTTATTGATTTCTAGGGCTTGATTAGGGTGATTGTGATGTGGTTTGTTCTTTATTGAGTAATTAACGTTATTGCGCAGTTTCGTTGGTTGCTTGTGGTTAATAGTTGTTTGCACACATCCGTCTTATGACTAGAGGCCTAGGACACGTCAGTAGTTCTGATTACGTTAGTGAACATGCGGCGTATGTTGAACTATGAGCGTTGAGTCTTAACCATAGCTCAACATAGGCTCTAATCCCCCGACTCTTGACTTAGGTTTTGGTAGTAGTTGACCCTTTTTGATTGGTATAAGCATGGTGGACCGACCTAATACCCTAGACTTTTATTCCATAGTTTAATCCTCGATTTATTCCGTCTTCTGTAGTCTATTCTTTAGTTTAATTAATTCCTTCCTGATTTCATCTGGAGTAGCTGAATTAGTTGAATATTGATTTAGAAACTCTGTCTCCCTGTGGATTCGACCCTGCTTCCACTGACTAACTAGTTAGAGGTCCGTAGGTTTATTTTTGATTAGGCGATACGACTAAAACCTATCAACTACCTTTCTTGTTGGGCATTTCTTTTATGCTATCAACCTTGAAGGTTTATTTCCAAGACCTCACGTCTTCTTCCAACCTTTTCTTTATTATCGTCTTGCTTGGAATACTTCGAAGGCTGACATGGGAACTATATTAATTCCTTATAGATATCTAATTTTGCATCAAGTCCTCGTGGGAACGCTTCACTGACAGTTACTTTTTAGTAATTAGGGGTAGACGCCTTATATCTAATAAACCTGCCAACATAGTCTTTTAAGAGATTTGTTTAGGCTTTTGAACGTTGCAGTGTAGATCGCTTTTTTGCTTTTTAATTTTGGGACTTCTAGCAAACTGCTGGTTGACAATGTTGATTATTTAGTGAAACGCACTACAAAATTGTTTTCCAAGTATGTGAACCATTACAAAATTGGACCCATCATGGTTGATCTATGACTTTTGCACATGCAGGCTTCCACATGTCACAAGGAATTGGTATGATGATTATACATTGTTTGTATTAAGAGACATTGTCACTATGGTTGGTGGTGCCATCATGAAGCTTTATGATTGCCTTCATATTGGGAGAATCAACATAACTATTGGGAGTAGCCTTCCCAAAAGGGCAAGGTATTCTTGGAATTTTAGCGAGCATTACCTTGATATATTGTGGCACAGAGTTTGTGAACTAGGGAAATCATTCTCCCTTTATGTTATCTTCACTTCTTTTTTTTGTTTGAAAGATGTGTTTCTGTCACAAATTTTTTTCACTGGCCCGAAGCCACAATGGGCGCCAAATTTTTATCCCAATTTTTGCCAAACAAAGGGGTCAATAGGTTGCGACTACAATGACGTGAATCAAGTAATCAACTATGATAAACAAACTACAAAAATATAGGGGAATCGAATGAAACAATGAGAGAAATGAAGTAAAATTGTACTTATGATGTGGTGTTACGAAGTTTACAAATCATTAGGACTAAGCAATATGTAGACTTTGGATACAAGAATGAATTGTGAATGATACTTAGATGTTCGGTAGTTAATTATGTGTTATCTTTAAGCAACATCTTCCTTTTATATGGAAACATTAAGCGTTGTGGGCGGAAGATTGTTTCCTTGGAAGATTGGATTTTTGCCATCAGAAGATGCTTCTTACCATCATCAAGAGTAGTGTGTATGTTATGGTGAGAGTTTGACAAAAGATCACTTCAACCTAAATTAGTGGTAAACGATTTTCATAATAATTACAACATGTAGAGTTTCACGACTAACAACACACAACACACAACACTAATGAATATATGAGTAAAATTATAGAAATATGATATTTAGGATTTTTTTGGATATGTAAGAAGAATTTGTCTTACCGAGATGGTACCTGCACGAGTCCATCCGCCCGAAATAAGCGGGCCAAGCACCTGCGACTAAGGGGAAGGGTAACGAGAATCTCTACCGCCAAAATGCCCATAGTGAGAATTGAACTCCTAACCTTAAGGTTGGAAGGGTCCCTTACTTTCCACTAGACAGATCATTGTTTGGTGATATTTAGAAAACATATATTGAGACAAATCTAACAAAATCACTAATCACAATGTTTATTTTTAGGTACTGAGGTACACATCATAATAGAAGGTAAAATAAAAATATATAAATAATGTCGAGTTTCTGTAATTAATATGAAATAGAAAGTATTAGTCTAATTGAATTCTAGTCAAATTTTATTTGATATCACTTATCCTAATTATCCAAAAGGCAAAAATACAAAAAAATCCAACGGGATGTCTACTCTATTGGGCAGAAGAAAGTCTAGAAGGGAAGATGAACATGGAAATGATGAAAAAGTCAAGAGAGTAAGAAAGAGTAGATATAAGAGCGTAGAAAAAGGAGGGAAGGAGTAGGACCCACTCCCAGATGCAAGTTAAACTCCGGCTCAAATACGGCTGGATTGGTAGCGCCGAATGATGAACGTTGTCGATGCATTTTGACATGTCATTTTACTTACTAAGAGAGAGAAACAGACTGAACGAACCTACACAGACAGATGTAATCTGTAAAACCAAAAAAAAAAAAAAAATGAAAATCCAAAACCCAAATAAGAACGCACAAAACAAAAAAAAAGAAAGAAAGGAAATACCACCATTTTCGCACTCTCACTTTCTCTCTCCTCTTTCTCCCCCCATTCTCTCTCTCTTTCAACAATGGAATATTTGCCCTTGGCCGGGATCTGCGTTTCTCGATCACTTCAATACACCTAATTCACCACCGCATCTCCGCCTAACGCCGTCGTTTTGTTCTTTTTTACTTTGTTGTTGTTGTTGGTGAGTCGGTTTTTCGTTACTTACAAATATTACACATTACATTCTGATCAATAATAATAATAATGATGTTTATAATGTATTGTATTGAAGAATGATATTAAGATTTGAGGAGTGATTCGTTTTGGTACAAGAGCGATGTCGTCAAGAGGCGACCATCAAACGGTACCGTTATCAGTGTTGTTGAGGAGGGAGCAAAATAGCGAGAGAATCGAAAATCCAGAGCTTTGTTATGGACAAGCTAATCAAAGCAAGAAAGGGGAGGATTATACGCTTGTTAAGACCGAATGCCAACGTATTGTTGGCGATGGTGTTACCACCTTTTCTGTTTTTGGGGTAATTTTCGTCTTCTTTTTTTATTTTTAATAATTGTGAAACTGTTTTGTGTTGGTTGAATGAGATTGATTGTTTGATTGATGTAAGTAAGTTTTTTAATGTTATGTGAATGTAGATGTTTGATGGACACAATGGATCTGCTGCTGCAATATATACGAAAGAGCATTTATTAAGCAATGTTTTAAATGCAATGCCCACTGATCTTAATCGAGATGATTGGGTTGCTGCCCTCCCCAGGGCCTTGGTTGCCGGATTTGTCAAAACTGATAAAGATTTTTTGGACAAAGGTTCTTTTCCTTCTCATTACTTTTTTTGTGGATTATATTTCTTGCTGAGATTCGGGTACGTGTCTAAGTGTCCCACTTGTCAATTTTACGAAAAATTCCCTTGATTTTGGCACAAAATCAAGTATCCATACCCATATACGAGTGTTGAGGATCTGACACAAATTCTTGAGGTAAAATGAAGAGTTCGAGTAAGAAAGGGATTGATTGTATTGAAAGTAGGTTCTGAGCATTTGGAGAAGTTGATTACTAATATGCAACGGTGGTATTGGGTGAATTTATGTCATTTTATTGAAAGTATGGATTGAGTCTTGGAATAGAGCTGATATGGGGTGAGTAACTAGTGCGTTTCTTTGGTTTCAGGACAAGCGTCGGGAACTACGGTTACCTTTGCGATTATTGAAGGATGGTCTGTAACTGTAGCATCTTTAGGGGACTCACGTTGCATATTTGAATCTCCTGAGGGTGAAATATTTTCTTTATCAGCTGATCACAGGCTTGAAAGCAATGTGGAAGAGTAAGTCGTCGTGACTTGTGAGCTCAATTTATGTTGTGTTACTAGTGACCTTTGATTTAATCTGCAATTGAGGGATTGAAGTTAATGTTTTGGCTCAACTTGTGATCAGGAGGGAAAGGGTTACGGCCTCTGGGGGTGAGGTTGGTCGACTTAATACAGGTGGCGGAACTGAGGTATGTTTGTTTCTTGGAAAGTCTCCGTTCTTTTTGTTATTGTTTTCATTTATTATTCAGGGGATCTTCTTGTCAACTGCTTTGTTACTTGAACAAATGTACTGTTTGTATGCAAACTAGTGAAGATGTTATCTGGCTTACTTAATGTTTCAGAGTTGTTGGAAATACTTGATATATTCTGGTCCTTTTATTTTCTTCTTTTTAATTATTGTGAAAGTTGTGTCTCCTAAATAGATCGCGTAGGCAAATGTAAAGGGCAGGGGTTATAGAACTAGTAAACCTGTGTAATTACCCACTGATAAGTGATAACCTCTCGATGCTTATTTCTAGAATGTTTTATTTAAATGTTTTAAAGCGAGCGTGATCATGCATTATATAATTTGTTGAAAGAGAAGATGAAGATAAGTCCATTTGATTGTAGTATTATAGGGAATTGTGTGCAGAATATCATGTGTTTACCATCAAAAAGAAGAAACAATGTAAAGTTGGATGGGAGGTAGGCATCTGTTAGCTGACCTAGTTATTAAGAGTTGACATTCAAGTATTCAACATTTGGGTTTCCCTTTTGGAGTAATTGTTGAAACTCTTACTAATGGTTATTTGGACCTTCTTTAATCCTTTCAATATTATTCGTTTTATTGAAGAGTTATGTATATGTATCCCCCACGGCTATGCATAGCCCTGTTCTTTTGCACTTGCACTGAATTAATGGAAATTAAGTTCTCTTGAGTTCATACAAATTCACTTCAGTTTAATTTCGTTTCGTTTTATTTTCTATTTTATCCACTCTGCCTCCTGCCTTTTTAACACTGTTACTTATTGAGCACGCTATTCAATTTATGTATAGATTGGTCCATTGAGATGTTGGCCTGGTGGCTTGTGTCTATCTCGATCAATTGGAGATAGGGATGTCGGCGAGTTTATAGTTCCGGTTCCTTACGTAAAACAAGTGAGGGTATGTTGACTCTTTCCTAAATTATTTCTTTTCTGTAGTTATCATTTTTACTACGAATACGTTTTGTAAAAGCTTGTTGATCACAAAATCCTGGTTGTAAACTCTTGGTGTGGATTGTGTTTGTTTAAAATATATGCTTATGATCAATATGAATCCTTAATGCAATTTTACCTATGCTACGCATGGTTTGAAAATGCGGTTTCGGTCACGGTTGCGGTAACGGTCACAATGTTGCGGTAACGGAATTGATGCGGTTGCCTTGCCGCTGTGTTTCGGCCGAAACCACAAGATATCGCTTGAATTGGCCAAAAACGGGGTCTTTTAACACCTTTTCAATGCGGGTAGTATCGGTTTGGTAGATTTGACAACCTTTACAATATGGCTGATTCGATGCGATACAGCCTTGTTTTGACACCATGATGCTAAGTGCTTGATATTTTCTCATGTTACCTTCGCTTCATATGCTTTGAAGATGCTGAAGTTAGAATTTTTGACCATATTACGGATCATATAATTCTAGATGCTATACAGCAAAGTGATTGAGATGCGGCTTATGAATTAGATATCTTAGGTTTTTGATGAGTCACTGAGACAATGTTTAGGGATTTTTTGTGAGACTACTATCTTTACTCCTGCTGATGGTGCAAGTATTTCATGGATTGATACGTACAACTATAATTACCATATGTGAAGTATCTGAAATTATCAGGCTTTCAGGAATAAATGTCTTAGGTTTTTGATGAGTCACTGAGACAATGTTGAGGGATTTTTTGTGAGACTACTATCTTTACTCCTGCTGATGGTGCAAGTATTTCATGGATTGATACGTTCAACTATAATTACCATATATGAAGTATCTGAAATTATCAGGCTTTTGGGAATAAATGTTCACAACAATCCATCAACCTCCTTAAAATATAAACAAAAATGAGGAGATTATAGCTGTATGAAGTCGTGTATGCCTGTCTTTCACTTGTGATAATAGCATTGTAGGTGGTTATTCTTAGTTTGTGGATGAAGTAGAAAATGTATCTTAAAGTTTGTGCACGGCAAGTCTCATCATAGACTTTCCTTTTTATCTTTTGCCTATCAATTTAATTGCTTCTGGCATCAAGTTTCTGATGACTATGCATAAAAATTTGCAGATGTCAACGGCTGGTGGTAGGCTTATTATTGCCAGTGACGGCGTGTGGGATATTTTAAGTTTTGAAGAAGCACTTGATTGTTGTCGTACGATGTCGGCGGAGACCGCAGCTGCCCAAATTGTCAAGGTAGGATTTACAGTCCTCAGCTTTTATACGCCCGTTTGATCCAAATTCCAAAGTAAATGTTTTTAGACTGACTAATCTAATATAGTTTTGATTTGCATCCTTAAAATAATTGATGCGTCTATTCAATAAGATTGTTTGGGTTATATTTCAGTACTTATTGTGTTTGGAAAAGCTATAAATTTTTTTGGTGGATCCACTTTTTTTGTCCTGAAATTTATTTGGTGGTTACTTTGTTAACTGTGGTTGTGTGTAATAATGATCTCTGCCATTTTTCCTTGCTCCTTTTGTAGGAAGCAGTGCAGTTAAAGGGTCTCAGGGATGATACTACCTGCATTGTAGTTGATATCTTTCCTCCGGAGAAGAATCTTCCTCCTACGGCTCCTCCCAAAAAGCCGGGAAAAGGAGTATTCAAGGCCATGTTTCGGAAGAAGTCAGCCGAGTCAACGTCTCAATCTGAAAGAGAGTATATAGAACCCGATGTAGTTGAAGAGATATTTGAAGATGGCTCTGCATGTCTTACAAAAAGGTTTGATCTCTTTTTAATTATCTCTCCCTTTGTTTTTTCTCCAAGAGTATTGATATCTCTTATCATTGTATTTTTTATTTGTGGCTCAACAACTGTGATCTTGTTATAGCTATATTTTAACAGTGATCTTTGGCTTGCAGGCTTGATACCAAATACCCACTTTGCAATATGTTTAAGTTGTTCATGTGTGCAATTTGTCAAGTCGAGATTAAACCGGGAGACGGCATTTCAGTACATGCTGGTTCTTCCAATCGAAAAACTCGCCCTTGGGATGGCCCTTTTTTGTGTCAAAGTTGCCAAGAAAAGAGAGAAGCTATGGAAGGGAAAAGACCGTCTGGAAGTAAGTTTTGATGTCTCCATACAATCCTCACCCTTGGCAAGTTGGGTTCCCTTATCTCCGCCTAATTTGTCAAGGTTTCTTTGCTCCCCACCCCCTCGTCCCCCAATCCTGTAAAACAGAGTGGTTTTAAGGTAGCTCAGTTTATTATTAATCGGAACGAACTTCTGGATTCATTTTGCTTCTACTATTGTGCAGATAGGTATAACAGTGATAGCGACTAGCTGGCAATAATATCGGAAAGCGGTTGGCAAATTCCGAGCGTTGCTAAGCCAGTGATGAAGAATTGGAAAAATGAAGGCTTGTCGGTTGCTTGAATTTCTCTCTGGACTCATAAAGGAATTCAAGCATCTGTGTTCATTTGGGTTTACCGGTTGGACCTCTTCCCTCCTTTCTGTTGTTTCATGTCAGAATCTCAGATTTAGAAGTGGCTAACCTAATTTAGGCATCTGCTTCTGTTTAGTGAGTGTTTAAAGTATGTCGATTACGTGAGCCTCCCTCGGAAGTTTAGTGGAAGGTTTGATAAACCCTCTTTGCTTGCTGCTCGGCCGAAGGAGGGATTGGGGGTCTCTTTCCTGCTTCTTTTGGTCAATGCAGCTATCTCCTATTTTGTATACATCCATACAAAGAATTCCCGCTGTATACTAATGTGAAAGGGGCATTCAGTTGTACTATCTATACAAAGTCAAGTAAGTAACCTACACATAGGATTCATTACAGATCATATTAATTTGAGTTTATCCAACCAATTTGTTAAAAATATAGCTATTTTATAAAGATTATTTTTAGCAATTAGCTAGGAAGTTTGTTATTTCTAATGGAGTAGAAATATTAATAATCGTTTTATCAAATTCTAGATCTCTTTTCAGTACATGTTTGTTGAGCTCCAGTTGTTTATCACATTCTTGAAGGGTATTATGAAGGTGGCAGTCAGCTTGGACATGTGCAATAATTTAATATTTTATTGATAATGATAGGACAGAATGTAATTGGTAATTTTTCCTTTTTGTTTAATATAATGTTTGACATCGAAGCCAAAGAAACTCATTGATTATTGTTTACCCAACTAATCGGGAACATGCACAACGCTCATTGCCAGCTGTGGATTAAAGTTATAATAACTAATCAATTTTCTTCTTTCGTATTTTGCGGAGGACCTTTTAATAACATCTTAAGAATTAATAAATTGAGAGTGAGGAATTTACAGTCATCCGTGATTTTTTCCACGGAAGTGGCAAATCTGATATTTGGTTAAATTCACAATTTTTTTACGGAAGTAGGAATTTCTTAGTGTACATGTCTTTGGTCATATCTTAATTTTTGTTTGTTTGTTTGTTTCGGTTATTAACCAATTTGTTATACCTTCTAGCGTTTTGTTTTTAGAATGGACCTTGCAAACTTTTTACAGCTGTACTTTTAGGGACTCAATTGTAATCTTGAAATTCATTTTTATCGTTTAAAGTGATGAAATACCCTTTTAACGTTTTCGAAATTATTTTTCACAAATCTTGAGGCATTTGGAGATAAGTAATTTTAGACTCTTGTTCATTCTTTAACTCACCTAACTCTTGATGTAGGGTTTTGATTTAATTCTTAAAATCTAAATTTGTGGCCTTTAGTGTATGTGTTATTAACAATGGACTTTTCGTAACTTAAGTTGTTTTATTCGTTGCTTCTTTGCTTGTTGTTCGAGTCCACTAGAGTATTCTAGGATTATCGTCAACCCAAGATCCTTTTGCTCCGTCCAACCTATTCTTTATACCTTTTCCGAACTACTTTGTTAGCATCTATGGCTTGCCTAATCGTCTACGATCGCCTAACTCCAGAGAACCCCGTCTTTATACAAAACGGAGAGCATTAGGATTTGGTTGATCCACTATTGAAATGCTGACTATTATCAGAAATTAGTGCTCGGGGATCCCCGAACATGGTGATGATGTTGCTCCATATGAATTGCTCCACTTACCTATCATAGATGATGCCCCAGAGTTCCGCTTCTACCCACTTGGTGAAGTAGTCTACAATGACTAGCAAGAACTTTCTTCGCTTAAAAAATGATAGAAACGATCCTAATATGTCCATACCCTACTAGTCAAATGGCAATAGAGCTTGAATTGTTATTAAGTTGTTTTCTAAATGGCGATGCAGGTCGAAATAGATCTGGCACTAAGAAACAGGTTTTTCTGACGAGGAGTTTGGCATCTTCTATCAACGTTGGCAATACCCGGCTCGCAAAGCTCTTGCAGTCGTAATTCGAGCCCTTGATGGCTCCCACTCACCCTCGTGAATTTCTCGTAAAATGGTGTTGCCTTCCTCGAGTGATACAAATATGAGCTTCTATAACAGTCCATCATGTAATAAGAACCAATGAGACATGCTGATAGGATTTAGTCGTATCACCTAATCAAAGATAAACCTACAGTCCTGTAACTATGGTAGTCAATGGAAGCAGGGTCGAATCCACAGGGAGACAGAGTTTCTAAATTAATATTCAACCAATCATCTACTTCAGATGAAAACAGGGAAGAATTAACTGAACTAATAATCAAGCTAAGGAAACCAAATTAAACTGAGGAATTGACTATGGAATAAAAACCTAGGGTATTAGGTCGGTCCACCATGCTTATACCAATCAAATAGGGTCAACTACTATCAAAACCTAAGTCAAGAGTCGGGGGATTAGAGCACGTGTTTAGCTATGGTTAAGACTCAACGCTCATAGTTCAACATACGCCGCATGTTCACTAACGTAATCAGAACTACTGACGTGTCCTAGGCCTCTAGTCGTAAGACGGATCTGTGCAAACAACTATTAACCACAAGCAATCAATGAAATTGTACACTGACATTAATTACTCAATAAGAACAAACCACATCACAATCACCCTAATCAAGCCCTAGAAGTTGATAGAAATCTAAATCACAATCATGATATAAACATGGCTTTCCTATCTAACACCCTACAAAGAGAACTACTCACTCATAATCGAATTAACAACAACAAAACTAATATGAAACCCTAACAATTGCATCATGAATAATTAAATAAGAATAAATAACAAATTAAGAATAATAAAAGAGATTAGAGTAAAGTTCCTGCTTTCTGTCAATTAGTATTCCTCTTTACTGTAATCTCTTTTATTATTCTTAATTTGTTATTTATTCTTATTTAATTATTCATGATGCAATTATTAGGGTTTCATATTAGTTTTGTTGTTGTTAATTCGATTATGAGTAAGTAGTTCTCTTTCTAGGGTGTTAGATAGGGAAGCCATGTTTATACCATGATTGTGATTTAGATTTCTATCAATTTTTAGGGCTTAATTAGGGTGATTGTGATGTGGTTTGTTCTTATTGAGTAATTAATGTCAGTGTACAATTTCATTGATTGCTTGTGGTTAATAGTTGTTTGCACAGATCCGTCTTACGACTAGAGGCCTAGGACACGTCAGTAGTTCTGATTACGTTAGTGAACATGCGGCGTATGTTGAACTATGAGCGTTGAGTCTTAACCATAGCTCGACACATGCTCTAATCCCCCGACTCTTTACTTAGGTTTTGATAGTAGTTGAACCTATTTGATTGGTATAAGCATGGTGGACCGACCTAATACGCTAGGTTTATAGTCCATAGTTAAATCCTCGATTTGATTTGTTTTCTTTAGTTTAATTATGAGTTCAGTTAATTCTTCCCTGATTTCATCTGAAGTAGCTGAAATGATTGAATATTAATTTAGAAACTCTGTCTCCCTGTGGATTCGACCCTGCTTCCATTGACTACCATAGTTAGAGAACTGTAGGTTTATTTTTGATTAGGTGATACGACTAAAACCTATCAAAATTTGGCGCCGTTGCCGGGGAGACGGCTGATAGGTTTTAGTCGTATCACCTAAACAAAAATAAACCTACGGACCTCTAACTAGGTAGTCAGTGGAAGCAGGGTCGAATCCACAGGGAGACAGAGTTTCTAAATCAATATTCAACCAATTCAGCTACTCCAGATGAAATCAGGAAGGAATTAATTAAACTAAAAAACAGGCTACGGAAGACTGAATAAATCGAGGATTAAACTATGGAATAAAAGTCTAGGGTATTAGGTCGGTCCTCCATGCTTATACCAATCAAATAGGGTCAACTACTATTAAAACCTAAGTCAAGAGTCGGGGGATTAGAGCCTATGTTGAGCTATGGTTAAGACTCAAAGCTCATAGTTCAACATACGCCGCATGTTCACTAACGTAATCAGAACTACTGATGTGTCCTAGGCCTCTAGTCGTAAGACGGATCTGTGCAAACAACTATTAACCACAAGCAATCAATGAAATTGTACACTGACATTAATTACTCAATAAGAACAAACCACATCACAATCACCCTAATCAAGCCCTAGAAATTGATAGAAATCTAAATCACAATCATGGTATAAACATGGCTTTCCTATCTAACACCCTAGAAAGAGAACTACTCACTCATAATCGAATTGGCAACAACAAAACTAATATGAAACCCTAAGAATTGCATCATGAACAATTAAATAATTAAACTAAGCAATCAAAGTAATTAAAGAGATAAAGAGTAGAGAAGAGTACCAATTGACGGAAAGCAGGAACTTTTATTGAAATCGAAATAGGTTTGATCACCTCTAAATTAATCTAAAGTGTTTGAATTAAACTAAAAGCAATGAAGAATAAAACTAGTCTAAAACCTAATGAAAGATGAATAAAAGATGAATGAAAGATAATGAGGAAAAAGGTATTTATAATACCCCTCAAGTTCACTAAAAACGGAAACAAAAAAGTGAAAAAGCGCGATTAAAGCACCAGACCCGATCGGGCCCGGGCACAGTACCCGATCGGGTCCACATAAAAATTCCCCCAACTTCACTTCTGGGCTCTGGCAGCAGCAGTGCAACAATAAGGCGTGAAAAGCGGCCCACCCGATCGGGCCCGAGGCTGCCACCCGATCGGGTCTGGCTACAACTTGGGCCAGCGTGTTCCCCACGCCTGTAGCACCGCAACGAGACCAAGCAGCACTCCACCCGATGGGATCGGGCGGTAGTCACCCGATCTGGTCTGGGGACATGCTTCCTCGCCCGATTCGATCGGGCAAACATCGCCCGATCGGGTCCGCAACTTTCATACCCGATCATAAATACTTCGCCCGATCGGTGCACGGGATACTCCTTTGACTCCTTGGCTCTCTAATCTTCACGTTTAGGGGTCTTGGGACCTCCTAAACTATCCATAAAGCTCGCGAGCCATCCTACGTGCCTCGTAACATCTCGTAAAGCCGTGGTTGCTTACAAAAGGCTCGGGAATAAGGAGAAAACTCCATAAAACCTGCAATTCAATACTAAAACACGAAACCACAACTACATACGATAGTTAGCACAAAATAGCTCCCAAGAGCTCCAATGACGCACAAATTAGCTTGTAAATAAGGGAGAAAACTCTATATAAATATGTGATATCAAACTCCCCCAAGCTAAACCTTTGCTTGTCCTCAAGCAAACAGCACATGAACATGGAATAGATTACCTCACCCCAAAGATAAAAACAAATCAAAGCTCAAAACATTTTCAAGACTAAGAATCGTTCAAGCAGGCATAATTCAAGTTTGGCTAATCAAATCCATCCAACCACCAATCATTCAAGCAATTTATCAAACTCAAGCACCCACAAAGCATACAAGTCCTGAAAAGGCACTCGCAAGGGTGTCACTCCTCTCAATTTTGTGGCAGGCAAAGAATGTGCCCGAACACTCACCAACCCGACCATAAGTACCCTTCCCACTCACACTCTCATGTGTTTAAAAAGGTTCAATGACGCTCATCCTAGTCAAGTCGACTCAATTAGCAGAAATACTCTTTAACTTTGACAAACTAACTCGAAATCAATCAAATGAACAATGCAGACATAAGCTCAAGAGGACTTTATAGGGTTGTAATGAGGCTTAGGTGAGAGGTAGGGGATACTTTTGGGTAATGTGGTGGAAAAACCAAGAAAGGGGGAGCATAAATCATTCAAACAAGGCCTAAGATGGCCTTCACAACTCCCAACAGTCACCACAAAACCATGTAAAATAACCCAACTCTCATAAATCAATGAAAAGCGCATAACAAACCCAATTTTCTAGCAATGGAGCGAATATTCTTTTATGAACGTACGTGAATGAAAGAACTAGAATTCTTTTGAATTTTCATTTCATTTTTCTTTCATTTTTCTGAACTTCATTCACGCAACTCTAAACTTGCTTTCTTTCTTTTCTCTTTCTCACTCTCAAACCACAGCAAATACACTTTTAAACTCCTCAAAAACCAAACTAAACCAACAAACCAATCTCAAACTCAACCCATACAAAAGCTCCCCAAGCTAGGCTTGGAATAATATCAAGTGAAGGCTTTTGGCTCGTAATAGGGGTTTAAGTAAAACGAAACAAGTCATTAGGCTCAGCGGGGCTAAGGAGGATAAAAGTATATCAAAAATTCACTCTGAAGCTCAAGAATAAGACAAAAGAACGCCTCTATCACAGCACATGCTACAAGTCATCTAAAATCAGACAAGTACGAAGTCAAAGTCAAGATCAATCCACTAAAGAGGAACTAACACACAAGAATAGACTGGATAATAAAATGAATCCAATAGGCTACAAAGAGGCCTCACAGTCTAACCAATTCAGGTATGCAGCATAAAGTGGTCTAATATAATCCAAAAATGCTCGAAATCATAGCAATCAAACATCAAATCATAGCCTCAAGATCACAAATGCCCAGCTATCCAGAAAACAAAGTCAAATCAATTTCAAATAGAGCACAGCAAGGGGCACAGGGAGGCAACTAAACCGGTCATGGGAACCATATTTTTTTGATTTTTTCAGTATTTTTGAAAGCAGTAAATCTATCCTAGAGAGCAGTAAAAGAGATAGGGAATACAAACAGAACTCCTCCCCCAAGCTGAACTTGGCAGTGTCCTCAATGCCAAAAGGTGATAAGGACTATGCTAAGAGGAAAAACAATGTTAGTACCCTTACTCTCGCTCACAAAAAGGAAGCAAAATAAAAAGAAAAGGAAAAGGGAAAGAAAAGAAAATACGAGTTGCCTCTCGCACAACGCTGGTTTATAAAGGTCCCGCACGATCATAATCCTCCCTCTCTCAAATAGGAGGGGCGTGGCAGTGAGTGCCACCCTCATCAAAAATCTTTCTCCTCCAAATGTTCTTGACAATGCCTCCAGACGGTGAGGCAACCTTAGGTGGAATTGGAACCTTCTCCACCCCTACTTCATCTAAAACCTTATCCCTACAAAAAGATTGTTCAAGCATAGGAGCCTTAACAGCATTGGTTAGTTTAAAAACCACTTTATCATCACCAACACTCAGAGTTAAAGACCCAGACTTGACATCAATGACAGCACCAACAGTACACAAAAACGGCCTACCCAAGATAATAGGGATTTGGGCATCCTCATCCATATCTAATACCACAAAATCAACAGGGATATAGAATTTCCCAACCCTAACAGGAACATCCTCTAAAACACCTAGAGGGTATTTTATAGAACGATCGGCCATCTGTAAAGTGATTTGTGTGCATTTAAGGGCTCCCATGTTCAGTTTCTTATAAACAGACAATGGCATAACAGAAACAGAAGCACCTAAATCACACAAAGCCTTATCAATAAAAATAGGTCCAAGATGGCAGGGTATAGAAAAACTACCAGGATCTTTTAACTTTGGTGGGGTTTTATTTTGAATAAAAGCACTACACTCTTCAGTAAGAGCGACACGTTCTACCCCACCAAAGTCTCTTTTCTTAGTAATCATGTCTTTCAGAAATTTGGCATAAACAGGCACTTGGGTAATTAAGTCTGTGAATGGAATCGTTACCTCAAGGTTCTTGACCATAGACAAGAACTTACCAAACTGCTGATCGACCTTGGACTGTTGCATCCTGTGAGGAAAAGGTAGCCTTGGTGTAAAAGGCGTTTCAGAAACCTTCTCCTTTTTCTTCCCTGTCTGTTCAGCTTCTGCAGACAAATCGACTTCAGACGTCGAATTCTTTCTTTTTCCTTCCTCTACCACCCTCTTCTTCCCTGCAGTCGGGGTAACCTCATCAATGGGCACTGGAGGGGCATCATATGCAATGCCACTACGAAGAGTGATGGCATTCACATGTTCTCTCTGAACTGGTTGCCCTGGCAATTGTCCCTGCTGCCTCTGTGCATTAGATTCTGCCAACTGAGCAACTTGAGCCTCGAGAAGTTGGATGTGCTTCTCTTGGGCCCTCCTTGTTCCCTCATTTGCCTTTTGCATAGACAATATCAGTTTCATCAGTTCAGAATTGCTAGGCTCTTGTGGGTTGTTTTGTGGAGGTGGGGTGTGGAAATTTTGTGGAGTTTGGAAGTTATTGGGATGATGGAAGTTTTGTGGAGGTGGTCTTTGGAAATTTTGTGGGGTTTGATGGTATAAAGGTTTAGGGTAGTTTTGTGGAGGTGGAGGTTGATGGTTTTGTGGGTTTTGGTAGTTATGTGAAGGGGGGAAGGTTTGTGGTCTTTGTTGGAAGGCATTGGCCTGCTCCATCTGAAATTGACTGAACTGACAGTCATGCCCAAAGTGACCCTGAACACCACATACCTCGCAGTAAGATGAGGTAATGGGTGCTACTGCAGACATAGCATTGATGCTCATGGGTGGAGGTGTCGGACTAGAAGACTTCATTAGCTGCTGAGTTAGTTGCGCCATCTGAGATGTAAGCAATGAAATAGCGTCAACTTTAAGTACCTTCTTAGTCGAACTCTTAGATGATGAATGGTCATTGGCTGCAAGATTTGATATGAATTCATAACCCTCATCAACTGCCTTGTCTAAAAACACTCCTCCTGCAGACGAATCAACAATACACTTCGTCTGAGGCTGCAGACCATTGTAGAATGTCTACGTCAAGAACCATTTGTCCATATTATGGTGTGGACACTCTCTCTGTAAATCTCTAAACCTAGCCCACGCTTCCCTTAATGTTTCATCAGGCTCTTGGGAAAACGTGGCTAGTTTATTTCTGATTTCTGCTGTTTTAGTCGGTGGGTAATACTCTCTCAGAAATGCAGCAGAAATCTCACTCCACTCAGTTTCTTTCACATCGTTCAACCATTTTTGGGCTCTATCTCTCAGTGAAAACTCGAACAACATGACTTTGAGTTGATCTGGAGTGACGCCGGCATGTTTAACGGTTCGACAAAGTTGTTGAAACCGTTGCAGATGATTTGCCGGATCTTCAGTAGGATGCCCACCAAACTGATTTTGCTGGACCATGCTGATGAGTCCAGGCTTGATTTCGAAATTTGCTGCGGCAATGGTGGGCATAGTAGGTCCAGTGGAGAGACCATCCGGGTTGGGCACCCCATATGACTTCAGTGATTTTGACATAACTGAATTCAAGGTGTCTATTCCAGAGGTATTCAGCTGAACAGACTGCTTTTCTTTCTGCTTTATCTTTCGGATCCGCCTGATTGTCCTAGTAAGATCGGGGTCCGCTGGAATTGGGGAACCGTTTCTTTGGGACCTGGGCATACAAAAGAAACAAAAAGCAGCAGTAAAACGTACCTCGATTGAAACAATGAAGTTCCAATGAAGTACAGAGAAGTAGACCAAATAATTAAATAAAAACTTAGAGAACTAGCCGTCTCCCCGGCAACGGCGCCAAAATTTGATAGGTTTTAGTCGTATCACCTAAACAAAAATAAACCTACGGACCTCTAACTAGGTAGTCAGTGGAAGCAGGGTCGAATCCACAGGGAGACAGAGTTTCTAAATCAATATTCAACCAATTCAGCTACTCCAGATGAAATCAGGAAGGAATTAATTAAACTAAAAAACAGGCTACGGAAGACTGAATAAATCGAGGATTAAACTATGGAATAAAAGTCTAGGGTATTAGGTCGGTCCTCCATGCTTATACCAATCAAATAGGGTCAACTACTATTAAAACCTAAGTCAAGAGTCGGGGGATTAGAGCCTATGTTGAGCTATGGTTAAGACTCAAAGCTCATAGTTCAACATACGCCGCATGTTCACTAACGTAATCAGAACTACTGATGTGTCCTAGGCCTCTAGTCGTAAGACGGATCTGTGCAAACAACTATTAACCACAAGCAATCAATGAAATTGTACACTGACATTAATTACTCAATAAGAACAAACCACATCACAATCACCCTAATCAAGCCCTAGAAATTGATAGAAATCTAAATCACAATCATGGTATAAACATGGCTTTCCTATCTAACACCCTAGAAAGAGAACTACTCACTCATAATCGAATTGGCAACAACAAAACTAATATGAAACCCTAAGAATTGCATCATGAACAATTAAATAATTAAACTAAGCAATCAAAGTATTTAAAGAGATAAAGAGTAGAGAAGAGTACCAATTGACGGAAAGCAGGAACTTTTATTGAAATCGAAATAGGTTTGATCACCTCTAAATTAATCTAAAGTGTTTGAATTAAACTAAAAGCAATGAAGAATAAAAATAGTCTAAAACCTAATGAAAGATGAATAAAAGATGAATGAAAGATAATGAGGAAAAAGGTATTTATAATAACCCTCAAGTTCACTAAAAACGGAAACAAAAAAGTGAAAAAACGCGATTAAAGCACCAGACCCGATCGGGCCCGAGCACAGTACCCGATCGGGTCCACATACAAATTCCCCCAACTTCACTTCTGGGCTCTGGCAGCAGCAGTGCAGCAATAAGGCGTGAAAAGCGGCCCACCCGATCGGGCCCGAGGCTGCCACCCGATCGGGTCTGGCTACAACTTGGGCCAGCGTGTTCCCCTCGCCTGTAGCACCGCAACGAGACCAAGCAGCACTCCACCCGATGGGATCGGGCGGTAGTCACCCGATCGGGTCTGGGGAAATGCTTCCTCGCCCGATTCGATCAAGCAAACATCGCCCGATCGGGTCCGCAACTTTCATACCCGATCATAAATACTTCGCCCGATCGGGCCATTTCTGCCCGATCGGTGCACGGAATACTCCTTTGACTCCTTGGCTCTCTAATCTTCACATTTAGGGGTCTTGGGACCTCCTAATCTATCCATAAAGCTCGCGAGCCATCCTACGTGCATCGTAACATCTCGTAAAGCCGTGGTTGCTTACAAAAGGCTCGGGAATAAGGAGAAAACTCCATAAAACCTGCAATTCAATACTAAAACACGAAACCACAACTACATACGATAGTTAGCACAAAATAGCTCCCAAGAGCTCCAATGACGCACAAATTAGCTTGTAAATAAGGGAGAAAACTCTATATAAATATGTGATATCAACGGCTAGTTTTCTAAGTTTTTATTTGGTTATTTGGTCTACTTCTCTGTGCCTCATTGGAACTTCATTGTTCCAATTGAGGTACATTTTACTGCTTCTTTTTGTTTCTTTTGTATGCCAGGTCTCAAAGAAACGGATTCCCCATCCCAGCGGATCCCAATCTTACAACGACAATTAGGCAGATTCGAAAGAAAATTCGGAGAGAAAAACAGTTTGTTCAGCTGAACTCCTCTGAATCAGACACTTTAAGTTCAGCTATGGCCAAATCATTGAAGTCATATGGGGTGCCTAATCCTGACGGCATCCCTACTGGTCCGCCAATGCCCACCATTAAGAGTGAGAATATTTGGAGAAGGAAAATGTTTGATGAGGGGGGCACTCACTGCCAAGCCCCTCCAATCTGAGATATAGAGGTATTATGGTCGTGCGGGACCTTTATAAACCAGCGCTGTGCGAGAGGCAACTAGTAATTTACCCTTATTGTTTTTTTTATTTTTATTTCTCTTATTTTTTTAGTGACAGAGAGTGAGAGTACTAACGTTGTTTTTCCTCTTAGCATCGTCCTTTGTTACCTTTTGGCATTGAGGACACTGCCAAGTTTAGCTTGGGGGAGGATTTCTGTTTGTATTCTCTATCTCTTTTACTGCTTTCTAGGATAGATTTCTTGCTTTCGGAAAATACTGAAAAAATCAAAAAAAAATATGGTTCCCATGACTGGTTTAGTTGCCTCCCTGTGCCCCTTGTTGTGCTTTTATTGAATATGATTTGACTCTGTTTTCTGGATAGCTGGGCATTTGTGATCTTGAGGCTATGATTTGATGTTTGATTGCTATAATTTCGAGCAAGTTTTGATTATATTACACTACATTGTGCTTCATGCCTGAATTGGTTAGACTGTGAGGCCTCTTTGTAGCCTATTGGATTCATATTATTATCCAGTCTGTTTTTGTGTGTTAGTTCGTCTTTAGTCGATTGATCTTGACTTTGACTTCGTACTTGTCTGATGTTGGATGACTTGTAGCATTTGCTGTGATAGAGGCGTTCTTTTGCCTGATTCTTGAGCCTCAGAGTGAGTTTTTGATATATTTTTAACCTCCTTAGCCCCGCTGAGCCAAATGACTTGTTTCATGTTACTTAAACCCTTATTATGAGCCCATGGCCTTCATTTCGATATTATTTCCAAGGCTAGCTTGGGGGAGCTTTTGTATGGGTTGAGTTTGAGATAGGTTTCATGGTTTGGTTTGGTTGTGGAGGAATTAAAAATATATTTATTGTGGTTTGAGTGTGAGAAAAAGAAAAGAAAAAGCAAAATTAGAGTTGCGTGAATGAAGTTCAGAAAAATGAAAGAAAAATGAAATAAAAGTTCAAAAGAATTCAAAGTCCTTCATACACGTACGTGCATAAAAAAAATTCGCTTCATTGCTTGAAAATTGGGTTTGTTGTGAGTTTTCATTGATTTATGAGAGTTGGGTTATTTTTCGTGGTTATATGGTGTTGTTGGGAGTTGTTTAGGCCATCTTAGGCCTTGTTTGAGTGATTCATGCTCCCCCTTTCTCGGTTTTTCCACCACATCTCCTAAAAATATCCCTACCCCTTACCTAAGCCCCATTACAACCCTATAAAGTCCTCTTGAGCTCGTGTCTGCATTGTTTATTGGATTGATTTTGAGTCAGTTTGTCAAAGTTAAAGAGTATGTCTGCTAATTGAGTCGACTTGACTAGGATGAGCGTCATTTAACCTTCTTAAACACATGAGAGTGTGAGTGGGAAGGGCAATTATGGTCGGGTTGGTGAGTGTTCGGGCATGATCTTTGCCTGCCACAAAATAGAGAGGAGTGATACCTTTGTGAGAGCCCTTTCAGGATTTGTATGCCTTGTGGATGCTAAAATTTGATGAATTGCTTGGATGATTGGTGGTTGGATGGATTTGATTAGCTGAACTTGAATTTTGCCTTCCTGAACGATTCTTAGTCTTGAAAACGTTTTGAGCTTTGATTGTTTTTATCTATGGAGTGAGGCAATTTATTCCATGTTCATGTTTTATTTGCTTGAGGACAAGCAAAGGTTTAACTTGGGGGAGTTTGATGTATCACATTTATATATAGTTTCTAGATTGCATTTAGAACTCCTTTTTGAGCATTTAGGTGCATAATGACATGAATTACACAAGTTGTGCTCTACTACTCCCCGTTTGTGTGTTTTGATGATTTTCAGGTTATTTTGATACAAACTGATCATGAGTACCAAGGATGTAGCCTATTAATCATTGCAGATGAAGGTAGCTTGCACAAGGATCACAATGCATCCGTTTGGGATAATTTTGAGTTGGAATGAAGCAAAGAGTTAGTGAAAGAAGTGCCAAAACTGACATACCTTCACTTTTTTCTTTATAACTTTTGATAGAAAATTGATAATCAAGAAATTCCAATTGGGTTGTATTTTAGACTTAAATAGCTTTCCAATGATAGTTCACACGCCCCGATCGGACTTCTGGTTTGAGAGATACGGCGTTCGCAAGTTGATGCAGAATTGCAGTTTACGCACCCGATCGGGCGGGAATTGACACGATCGGTCTTGAAGCACGGACAGCTCTTTTCCGAAATTCTATCTTTTATTAATTAGACTTTGGGGTATTATAAATACCTTTTCCTCATATTTTTAGAGATATATTTTTCTCTAGTTTTATTTTCCATAGTTCTTAGCTTAGTTTTACTTAGTTTAAACACTTTAGATTAGATTCAAGGTGATTGAACCTAATCGATTTCAATAAAAGTTCCTGCTTTCTGTCAATTAGTATTCCTCTTTACTCTAATCTCTTTTATTATTCTTAATTTGTTATTTATTCTTATTTAATTATTCATGATGCAATTATTAGGGTTTCATATTAGTTTTGTTGTTGTTAATTCGATTATGAGTGAGTAGTTCTCTTTCTAGGGTGTTAGATAAGGAAGCCATGTTTATACCATGATTGTGATTTAGATTTCTATCAATTTTTAGGTCTTAATTAGGGTGATTGTGATGTGGTTTGTTCTTATTGAGTAATTAATGTCAGTGTACAATTTCATTGATTGCTTGTGGTTAATAGTTGTTTGCACAGATCCGTCTTACGACTAGAGGCCTAGGACACGTCAGTAGTTCTGATTACGTTAGTCAACATGCGGCGTATGTTGAACTATGAGCGTTGAGTCTTAACCATAGCTCGACACATGCTCTAATCCCCCGACTCTTTACTTAGGTTTTGATAGTAGTTGAACCTATTTGATTGGTATAAGCATGGTGGACCGACCTAATACGCTAGGTTTATAGTCCATAGTTAAATCATCGATTTGATTTGTTTTCTTTAGTTTAATTATGAGTTGAGTTAATTCTTCCCTGATTTCATCTGAAGTAGCTGAAATGATTGAATATTAATTTAGAAACTCTGTCTCCCTGTGGATTCGACCCTGCTTCCATTGACTACCATAGTTAGAGGACTGTAGGTTTATTTTTGATTAGGTGATACGACTAAATCCTATCAAAATTTTGCGCCGTTGCCGGGGAGACGGCTAGTTTTCTAAGTTTTTATTTGGTTATTTGGTCTACTTCTCTGTGCCTCATTGGAACTTCATTGTTCCAATTGAGGTACATTTTACTGCTTCTTTTTTTTTCTTTTGTATGCCAGGTCTCAAAGAAACGGATTCCCCAACCCAGCGGATCCCAATCTTACAAGGACAATCAGGCAGATTCGAAAGAATATTCGGAGAGAAAAGCAGTTTGTTCAGCTGAACAGCTCTGAATCAGACACTTTAAGTTCAGCTATGGCCAAATCATTGAAGTCATATGGGGTGCCTAATCCTGACGGCATCCCTACTGGTCTACCAATGCCCACCATTAAGAGTGAGAATATTTGGAGAAGGAAAATGTTTGATGAGGGTGGCACTCACTGCCAAGCCCCTCCAATCTGAGATACGGAGGTATTATGGTCGTGCGGGACCTTTATAAACCAGCGCTGTGCGAGAGCCAACTCGTAATTTACCCTTATTATTTTTTTTATTTTTATTTCTCTTATTTGTTTAGTGACAGAGAGTGAGAGTACTAACGTTGTTTTTCCTCTTAGCATCGTCCTTTGTTACCTTTTGGCATTGAGGACACTGCCAAGTTTAGCTTGGGGGAGGATTTCTGTTTGTATTCTCTATCTCTTTTACTGCTTTCTAGGATAGATTTATTGCTTTCGGAAAATACTGAAAAAATCAAAAAAATATGGTTCCCATGACTGGTTTAGTTGCCTCCCTGTGCCCCTTGTTGTGCTTTTATTGAATATGATTTGACTCTGTTTTCTGGATAGCTGGGCATTTGTGATCTTGAGGCTATGATTTGATGTTTGATTGCTATAATTTCGAGCAAGTTTTGATTATATTACACTACATTGTGCTTCATGCCTGAATTGGTTAGACTGTGAGGCCTCTTTGTAGCCTATTTGATTCACATTATTATCCAGTCTGTTTTTGTGTGTTAGTTCCTCTTTAGTCGATTGATCTTGACTTTGACTTCGTACTTGTCTGATGTTGGATGACTTGTAGCATTTGCTGTGATAGTGGCGTTCTTTTGCCTGATTCTTGAGCCTCAGAGTGAGTTTTTGATATATTTTTAACCTCCTTAGCCCCGCTGAGCCAAATGACTTGTTTCATGTTACTTAAACCCTTATTATGAGCCCATGGCCTTCATTTCGATATTATTTCCAAGGCTAGCTTGGGGGAGCTTTTGTATGGGTTGAGTTTGAGATTGGTTTCATGGTTTGGTTTGGTTGTGGAGGAATTAAAAATATATTTATTGTGGTTTGAGTGTGAGAAAAAGAAAAGAAAAAGCAAAATTGGAGTTGCGTGAATGAAGTTCAGAAAAATGAAAGAAAAATGAAATAAAAGTTCAAAAGAATTCAAAGTCCTTCATACACGTACGTGCATAAAAAAAATTCGCTTCATTGCTTGAAAATTGGGTTTGTTGTGAGTTTTCATTGATTTATGAGAGTTGGGTTATTTTTCGTGGTTATATGGTGTTGTTGGGAGTTGTGTAGGCCATCTTAGGCCTTGTTTGAGTGATTCATGCTCCCCCTTTCTCGGTTTTTCCACCACATCTCCTAAATATATCCCTACCCCTTACCTAAGCCCCATTACAACCCTATAAAGTCCTCTTGAGCTCGTGTCTGCATTGTTTATTGGATTGATTTTGAGTCAGTTTGTCAAAGTTAAAGAGTATGTCTGCTAATTGAGTCGACTTGACTAGGATGAGCGTCATTTAACCTTCTTAAACACATGAGAGTGAGTCGGAAGGGAAATTATGGTCGGGTTGGTGAGTGTTCGGGCATGATCTTTGCCTGCCACAAAATAGAGAGGAGTGATACCTTTGTGAGAGCCCTTTCAGGATTTGTATGCCTTGTGGATGCTAAAATTTGATGAATTGCTTGGATGATTGGTGGTTGGATGGATTTGATTAGCTGAACTTGAATTTTGCCTTCCTGAACGATTCTTAGTCTTGAAAACGTTTTGAGCTTTGATTGTTTTTATCTATGGAGTGAGGCAATTTATTCCATGTTCATGTTTTATTTGCTTGAGGACAAGCAAAGGTTTAACTTGGGGGAGTTTGATGTATCACATTTATATATAGTTTCTAGATTGCATTTAGAACTCCTTTTTGAGCATTTAGGTGCATAATGACATGAATTACACAAGTTGTGCTCTACTACTCCCCGTTTGTGTGTTTTGATGATTTTCAGGTTATTTTGATACAAACTGATCATGAGTACCAAGGATGTAGCCTATTAATCATTGCAGATGAAGGTAGCTTGCACAAGGATCACAATGCATCCGTTTGGGATAATTTTGAGTTGGAATGAAGCAAAGAGTTAGTGAAAGAAGTGCCAAAACTGACATACCTTCACTTTTTTTTCTTTATAACTTTTGATAGAAAATTGATAATCAAGAAATTCCAATTGGGTTGTATTTTAGACTTCAATAGCTTTCCAATGATAGTTCACACGCCCCGATCGGACTTCTGGTTTGAGAGATACGGCGTTCGCAAGTTGATGCAGAATTGCAGTTTACGCACCCGATCGGGCGGGAATTGACACGATCGGTCTTGAAGCACGGACAGCTCTTTTCCGAAATTCTATCTTTTTTTAATTAGACTTTGGGGTATTATAAATACCTTTTCCTCATATTTTTAGAGATATATTTTTCTCTAGTTTTATTTTCCATAGTTCTTAGCTTAGTTTTACTTAGTTTAAACACTTTAGATTAGATTCAAGGTGATTGAACCTAATCGATTTCAATAAAAGTTCCTGCTTTCTGTCAATTAGTATTCCTCTTTACTCTAATCTCTTTTATTATTCTTAATTTGTTATTTATTCTTATTTAATTATTCATGATGCAATTATTAGGGTTTCATATTAGTTTTGTTGTTGTTAATTCGATTATGAGTGAGTAGTTCTCTTTCTAGGGTGTTAGATAAGGAAGCCATGTTTATACCATGATTGTGATTTAGATTTCTATCAATTTTTAGGTCTTAATTAGGGTGATTGTGATGTGGTTTGTTCTTATTGAGTAATTAATGTCAGTGTACAATTTCATTGATTGCTTGTGGTTAATAGTTGTTTGCACAGATCCGTCTTACGACTAGAGGCCTAGGACACGTCAGTAGTTCTGATTACGTTAGTGAACATGCGGCGTATGTTGAACTATGAGCGTTGAGTCTTAACCATAGCTCGACACATGCTCTAATCCCCCGACTCTTTACTTAGGTTTTGATAGTAGTTGAACCTATTTGATTGGTATAAGCATGGTGGACCGACCTAATACGCTAGGTTTATAGTCCATAGTTAAATCATCGATTTGATTTGTTTTCTTTAGTTTAATTATGAGTTGAGTTAATTCTTCCCTGATTTCATCTGAAGTAGCTGAAATGATTGAATATTAATTTAGAAACTCTGTCTCCCTGTGGATTCGACCCTGCTTCCATTGACTACCATAGTTAGATGACTGTAGGTTTATTTTTGATTAGGTGATACGACTAAATCCTATCAAAATTTTGCGCCGTTGCCGGGGAGACGGCTAGTTTTCTAAGTTTTTATTTGGTTATTTGGTCTACTTCTCTGTGCCTCATTGGAACTTCATTGTTCCAATTGAGGTACATTTTACTGCTTCTTTTTTTTTCTTTTGTATGCCAGGTCTCAAAGAAACGGATTCCCCAACCCAGCGGATCCCAATCTTACAAGGACAATCAGGCAGATTCGAAAGAATATTCGGAGAGAAAAGCAGTTTGTTCAGCTGAACAGCTCTGAATCAGACACTTTAAGTTCAGCTATGGCCAAATCATTGAAGTCATATGGGGTGCCTAATCCTGACGGCATCCCTACTGGTCTACCAATGCCCACCATTAAGAGTGAGAATATTTGGAGAAGGAAAATGTTTGATGAGGGTGGCACTCACTGCCAAGCCCCTCCAATCTGAGATATGGAGGTATTATGGTCGTGCGGGACCTTTATAAACCAGCGCTGTGCGAGAGCCAACTCGTAATTTACCCTTATTATTTTTTTTATTTTTATTTCTCTTATTTGTTTAGTGACAGAGAGTGAGAGTACTAACGTTGTTTTTCCTCTTAGCATCGTCCTTTGTTACCTTTTGGCATTGAGGACACTGCCAAGTTTAGCTTGGGGGAGGATTTCTGTTTGTATTCTCTATCTCTTTTACTGCTTTCTAGGATAGATTTATTGCTTTCGGAAAATACTGAAAAAATCAAAAAAAAATATGGTTCCCATGACTGGTTTAGTTGCCTCCCTGTGCCCCTTGTTGTGCTTTTATTGAATATGATTTGACTCTGTTTTCTGGATAGCTGGGCATTTGTGATCTTGAGGCTATGATTTGATGTTTGATTGCTATAATTTCGAGCAAGTTTTGATTATATTACACTACATTGTGCTTCATGCCTGAATTGGTTAGACTGTGAGGCCTCTTTGTAGCCTATTTGATTCACATTATTATCCAGTCTGTTTTTGTGTGTTAGTTCCTCTTTAGTCGATTGATCTTGACTTTGACTTCGTACTTGTCTGATGTTGGATGACTTGTAGCATTTGCTGTGATAGTGGCGTTCTTTTGCCTGATTCTTGAGCCTCAGAGTGAGTTTTTGATATATTTTTAACCTCCTTAGCCCCGCTGAGCCAAATGACTTGTTTCATGTTACTTAAACCCTTATTATGAGCCCATGGCCTTCATTTCGATATTATTTCCAAGGCTAGCTTGGGGGAGCTTTTGTATGGGTTGAGTTTGAGATTGGTTTCATGGTTTGGTTTGGTTGTGGAGGAATTAAAAATATATTTATTGTGGTTTGAGTGTGAGAAAAAGAAAAGAAAAAGCAAAATTGGAGTTGCGTGAATGAAGTTCAGAAAAATGAAAGAAAAATGAAATAAAAGTTCAAAAGAATTCAAAGTCCTTCATACACGTACGTGCATAAAAAAAATTCGCTTCATTGCTTGAAAATTGGGTTTGTTGTGAGTTTTCATTGATTTATGAGAGTTGGGTTATTTTTCGTGGTTATATGGTGTTGTTGGGAGTTGTGTAGGCCATCTTAGGCCTTGTTTGAGTGATTCATGCTCCCCCTTTCTCGGTTTTTCCACCACATCTCCTAAATATATCCCTACCCCTTACCTAAGCCCCATTACAACCCTATAAAGTCCTCTTGAGCTCGTGTCTGCATTGTTTATTGGATTGATTTTGAGTCAGTTTGTCAAAGTTAAAGAGTATGTCTGCTAATTGAGTCGACTTGACTAGGATGAGCGTCATTTAACCTTCTTAAACACATGAGAGTGAGTCGGAAGGGAAATTATGGTCGGGTTGGTGAGTGTTCGGGCATGATCTTTGCCTGCCACAAAATAGAGAGGAGTGATACCTTTGTGAGAGCCCTTTCAGGATTTGTATGCCTTGTGGATGCTAAAATTTGATGAATTGCTTGGATGATTGGTGGTTGGATGGATTTGATTAGCTGAACTTGAATTTTGCCTTCCTGAACGATTCTTAGTCTTGAAAACGTTTTGAGCTTTGATTGTTTTTATCTATGGAGTGAGGCAATTTATTCCATGTTCATGTTTTATTTGCTTGAGGACAAGCAAAGGTTTAACTTGGGGGAGTTTGATGTATCACATTTATATATAGTTTCTAGATTGCATTTAGAACTCCTTTTTGAGCATTTAGGTGCATAATGACATGAATTACACAAGTTGTGCTCTACTACTCCCCGTTTGTGTGTTTTGATGATTTTCAGGTTATTTTGATACAAAGTGATCATGAGTACCAAGGATGTAGCCTATTAATCATTGCAGATGAAGGTAGCTTGCACAAGGATCACAATGCATCCGTTTGGGACAATTTTTAGTTGGAATGAAGCAAAGAGTTAGTGAAAGAAGTGCCAAAACTGACATACCTTCACTATTTTTATTATAACTTTTGATATAAAATTTATAATCAATAAATTCCAATTGGGTTGGATTTTAGACTTCAATAGCTTTCCAATGATAGTTCACACGCCCAGATCGGACTTCTGGTTTGAGAGATACGGCCTTCGCAAGTTGATGCAGAATTGCAGTTTACGCACCCGATCGGGCGGGAATTGACCCGATCGGTCTTGAAGCACGGACAGCTCTTTTCCGAAATTCTATCTTTTTTTAATTAGACTTTGGGGTATTATAAATACCTTTTCCTCATATTTTTAGAGAGATATTTTTCTCTAGTTTTATTTTCCATAGTTCTTAGCTTAGTTTTACTTAGTTTAAACACTTTAGATTAGATTCAAGGTGATTGAACCTAATCGATTTCAATAAAAGTTCCTGTTTTCTGTCAATTAGTATTCCTCTTTACTCTAATCTCTTTTATTATTCTTAATTTGTTATTTATTCTTATTTAATTATTCATGATGCAATTATTAGGGTTTCATATTAGTTTTGTTGTTGTTAATTCGATTATGAGTGAGTAGTTCTCTTTCTAGGGTGTTAGATAGGGAAGCCATGTTTATACCATGATTGTGATTTAGATTTCTATCAATTTCTAGGTCTTAATTAGGGTGATTGTGATGTGGTTTGTTCTTATTGAGTAATTAATGTCAGTGTACAATTTCATTGATTGCTTGTGGTTAATAGTTGTTTGCACAGATCCGTCTTACGACTAGAGGCCTAGGACACGTCAGTAGTTCTGATTACGTTAGTGAACATGCGGCGTATGTTGAACTATGAGCGTTGAGTCTTAACCATAGCTCGACACATGCTCTAATCCCCCGACTCTTTACTTAGGTTTTGATAGTAGTTGAACCTATTTGATTGGTATAAGCATGGTGGACCGACCTAATACCCTAGGTTTATAGTCCATAGTTAAATCCTCGATTTGATTTGTTTTCTTTAGTTTAATTATGAGTTGAGTTAATTCTTCCCTGATTTCATCTGAAGTAGCTGAAATGATTGAATATTAATTTAGAAACTCTGTCTCCCTGTGGATTCGACCCTGCTTCCATTGACTACCATAGTTAGAGGACTGTAGGTTTATTTTTGATTAAGTGATACGACTAAATCCTATCAGTGCCTTCTGTAACTCCTTGCAGTCTTCGGTGGTGTGGCCTGACTCTTTGTGGTACTCGCACCACAATTTTTAATCCCTCCAATTAATCGAGGTTTTGGAGGGTGTAGGCTTTGACAAAACCAAATTCTCTTTTAGGTCGAGGTAAATTCCACCCCCCCCGGTTGATGTTGTATCTAGGGTCAGGAATCCGATTAGAGGATTTTTACATTGCATCCATTATGTTGACCCATGTTTTAATGATGACAAACTAAAGTAGAGTTTATAAACTCTAAGAGTGCAAGAATCATTGTGAAAGGTTGTGCCAATAACATTGAGAATGCTTGTTAAAAAAGATGTGCAAGGTGCATTGTTCCTATGGATTAAGAGAATACTACAATTAAGGTTGAAGTAAAGCAGCTTGACTTGAAGATTGAAGTAAATTAAAGATATTCAAAGGAACAACTATCCTAACATGAAGGAAGGTTAGAATGCATGAGTTTGTATATAAGTTCCTAAATGGTAAAAAGGGAAGGATACTTGACTTATAAATGTTCACACAAACACACATGAATTTGAGATAAATGTTAAGAAATGTTTCAAAAGTTTAGCCAGTAAATCAAACGTATTATAAACCTAGATCTAAAGTGGTCAAGATTGTTGAGATTAATTAGGGAAAGATAATGAAATAATTAATGGGTGGAATATTTGGAGAATAATTCTTAAAGATATTAAAAGATATTTTTTTGGAGTCCTATAATATCGTTAATCACAATCCAGTTTTAATCCCCACGAAACCACGTTCAATTCATGTTTAGTATAACATACAAAGAAGTGGACATTGGTTGTTTCCAAAGTGTGGGAACATAGTGTATATTAAGGGATTAAACATGAGATCAAGGGATTAAACGTGAGATCATGGATGCTAAACTTAAGGAAAAAGAATTGGGTTATGTTCCTATGTAGAGAAGAGACCTTTGCACAGGTCTTGGGATCACACCTGGAAACGTGTCTAAGGAACAACAAAGTAAAACACCTAACTGAACGTATAGTCTACTTTATTTTAAAGTCAGTATTTTATGTTTCCTAGTTAATTTAGGTTAGATCCCTTTACTTATGAAGTTAGTTAAGATTTTTTGTTTCTAGATTTTCTATTTTACAAAAGATATTATTTTGATTTGAAAATATCATCTTTCTTACTTTTTGTAATATAATAGATTTTATTTAAATCTATTTTTTGATTTTTGTTTTTAGTAAAAAAATAAAAAATGTTTTTATATTCACATTTTACCGGAAATGTTTTACTTGTTCCCCAAGCACTACTAAACCACGTTTGTTGTACACGTTCAATTGGTTTAGCAGTTTCTTGGTCGCCAAACAATTAAGAATCATAAACCCTACGCCAGAAACGCATAACTACAACGTTTTTTGACCCTATTCTACAGCGCTTTTTAGGCGCTATAGAATAGGGGCGCTATAGAAACATCTACAGCGCTGTTAAAAGCGCTGTGGTTTTACACTTTATTTTACAGCACTCAAGTAAAAGCGCTATAAAATTATTCAAAAATGAGGCGCCTGCTAGTGCTCCTATTTGACAGGTTTTTTTGAACTTTCTATAGCGTTTTTTTATAAAGTGGGGTAAATTGATAAAAAAATAATTCTTATTAAAGAACTGGTTTCATACAAATAATTATATTCCTATAATAAAATCGGATGCACCACAAAAAATGTCATTTCATTCATAATAATTTGAAGTTTATACAACTCAATAATGATAAACAATGTTCTACTAAATAATCATCAACCATATACATTTTAGGTTCTAAAACTAAATTCATGACAATCAGCTCAGTAGAAAAATTTAGCGCGCCATTTCAACTCTAACTTCATCAATCTGTCCTTGCTCGTAGCTTGAAACATTGCAATCAATTAAGTTGGAAATGCTAGTGAGCTCTAGGAACGTTCTTGGCCACGCTTAGCAGCTGCGGTTACAGCATTCATCAAGGTGCCACGGAATCCACCTTTCTCCAGCTTATGAATGCCAGCAATTATCGTGCCTCCAGGTGAAGCAACATCATCTTTGAGTTGAGCAAGATGTTTCCCACTGTTAACAGCCATGGATGCTGCTTCAAGAACCTGCAAGATGATCATTGAACTTGGTCAGTTACGTAACAGATACAATAAGATAATCTTGACTAGAAGAAAAGAGATTTTGGCTATACGTAAGGATCTATGTTTGGTGGACACATCTTTAGCTCAAGCAAATATTCTGTATTTTTGGGTAATAATAAGTTGTTGCTTCCTTTCTCAAAAGAGCTCATCAACATCACCAAACAGCATCCTTATAATTGGGTTTCTTCTTCCAAATGCAACTCTTCTGAGAGTCCATGAAAGGTTATATTAAACTTTGTAATTGAAACTTGGACTATTTTTAACAAACATGAATAGCATACAAAATTGAATCCTAACAAAAAAACTGATCACAAACCAAAATAGAATTATATAGAAACCAAAAACTAATGCATAAGAACCAGTGTTAGCCAATTGCTGACAATAATCCATCAAACTTCACAGCAGACAATGACAGCATAAAGGAAAAGATATTTATGGCTGGCATATTCATTAATCACCTGTACAAAATTTAGAAAGTGGAAATGACAAAGTGAAAGCTGATGTTTATACCAGGATCAAATCTCCAGCTCCACCACTAAAATTGCTCTGGTCCCTGCTGCAGTTACTGAACAAAAGAAGAAAGCTGATGAAAGTAATGGTGGTGATATAGCTGATACACGAATCAAACCAAGGGTACTGATGTTTTAGAACATTAATTCATGGAGTTTAATTATTTCTTGTCACTTCTTTGTAGAACAACAAGCCTTTTCTAAGTCAAGCATAATGGATCTCAAGTGCAGAAATACCATATATTGATTACTACCAACCGATGCAAGTCAAACTACAAGAACTTGTTGTAACATAATTTACAACCAAGACTCGGGCAATGGATATTCAATAAACAGAATCAGTAGTGATTTGTATGGTAATTGAAGATACCTCAGATGGCACAAAGACTGGAAGTTTTTCGCCTTTTAAAGAGTTTGGCTCCTAAATTCTTCATACCTCCACAATTATCGACCCACTGAAAGGAAACAAGGAAATAACAATTAACTTACATTCAGTTAAAAGAGCAACAAAATAAAAAATAAAATAAAACAGAATGATAAAATAAAATAAACAGATCGATGGTGAGTCACGAATGCATTCTTGCAAAACAGGTCTGGAGATTGTATTAGAAGCCACACTCGCTTGTGGGCTCGATTTTAAAGGCAAGATACTATAAGTCGACAAGTGTTATTCAAGCTAATCGAGGCTATGACCCGAGCTTCTCTTGGCGTAGTCTATGGGGAGCAAAGTATCTGCTAATCGATGGTTTATGGCGCGTAGGCAATGGTGTGAATATAAGCGTACTTGGGGAACATTTTAGTGAGGAGGAAGGTGCTCTTATACGTGACATTCTGCTGTCCTTGACGGGGCAAAATGATCACATGTAGTGGTGGCCTTGTAAGAGTGGGGTGTATTTGGTTAAGTCGGGCTATTGGCTGGGACGACTTGGAAGAATGAATGTTGAGGAAGCAAGGAATGTAGATGATGATAAGCAAGTATGACAGATGGTCTGGTCGTTGAATGGGCCCTCAAAATTCAATCATTTGGTGTGGAGAGTGTGTAAAGGCAAATTAGGAGTGAAGGAACGGCCGTTTTACTGGCACATCAATCATGACCAAGGGTGTGCTATTTGTGGTGCAAGTTCGGAATCGATTATGCATACGCTTTCCCACTGTAAATATGTGAGTGAGATAGCATGACCTTAATGTTCTTCGGTGATTCAATTTTCATACTGTAATTAGAATCAGCAACTCCAACATCAGTGATGATACGATTGATCTTGATAATAAAATAAGACTTATCGGGATCAACCAAGGCAACCGTAATCATGTAATCATCCTTTCTTATCACATCCTACGCCACTAATTAACAAAGTGACACTATCCCAAGCATACAACCAGTCAAGCATATTATCTGAAGGTTTTTTTCTCTGAATTTATTTCTTCCAAAAATGTGTTTCTTTTTATCATTTGTCGCTTTGCTACAACTTTATTTGTTTATGAAGACATTGGGATGTCATCAGAGTTGCTCTATAATCATTTTCAAGTCAGTTATGTTTACAAGTCAATAAGTACATTGCTATATAGCAGCTTAGATGTATTTCAACAGTGATAGCAGTGGCCATATTTGGATAGTTTAGAATCATCTCAAGTTTTTTCAATGGGCATTATCTCTATCTGACTGTCTCTCTAAACTAATGAAAATCTTATATGTTGAGGCATACTTCTTCTCATCAATGCAAACAGATAGTGCAATTACCTTATGGTATTCGTGCATACAAATCTTTTCACTTTCCTTTTTCCCTGGTTTTCGGTTACTAGGTATTATTAATACTTGGATTATGAAGCATAAGGATCTCGCTTTTCTTTGTTATAAAAAAATGAAATTCCTGAAATTGGACGAAATTAGAAGCAAAATCAGAACGAAATACAGAATAGAAATTCAATACCAAACTCAACACGAAATTGGCAATCTCAAAAGTATATTCAAAGTAAATGAACTAACAATATTATAATTGAATTTACGAATTTCAATTGAAAAAAAAAACCTTGGTGCGAAGGAGAAGAGGAAATTGATGAATGTCGATGAAGGTCTTGAAGCAAGAACAGCAGCAACGTGATGCAATTGAAGCAAATAAGCAGCAGCAACAATGAAGCAGAGGCGGTTGAAGAGGAAGGGTTTTGAGTTCACTGTTCGTTCAGCGGGAGAAACAAAGCGTGGTTTGTTTTTCTATAGCGCTACAGTGACAGCGTTTTGATAAAACGCTATAATATGTCTTACTTAATGACAGCGTTTCCTAAAACACGCTATAAAAATTATGTTTAGCGTTTTTTATTTATAAAATTTAATTCGATTACTCAACTACAGCACTAAAATTACAGCACTTTGTTCGAAATGCTGTAGATTAAACTTTATTATAGCGGTTTACGGAAAGCGCCATCTTTGTGGCGCTATAAAAGGGATATTTTGGCGTAGTGAAAACGTCGAGTAAGTGGTCTAATTAGTGGGAAATTAATGCAAAGTATTCAATACATAATTGGCTATGAGTAGATCGACTAATCCTAACTTTAAAGTGTCAGAATTTAAGTAGCCCCTCCATAGTGAGTCAGACTTTAGTATTATCTCCACAGTGTGTGTGTGGCTATTATAGTCCCCCATAGTGTGTTTGACTTCGGCATTGGTTGAGTTAAACTAAGATAGAGTTAGTACCTTCATTGCTTCAATATATTCTTCTGTTCCTTATTTGTTTGCTTCTTGTTCCCTTAATGTTTCTATCATTTGTAATCTTGGTTATGGGGTAAGCGAATTTTGAGTGAAATAATTTTTGAGAGAATCTTTGAGTGAAGCAAGAGAAAGGGGAAGAAACTTGAATGAGTTTCGTTGTAAGTGTGAGGCTTTCAGTGAAGCAACATAAAGTGAAACTGAAAGGAACTTCAAGTGAAGTTTAAGAGGTGTAATAGTTAGAAGGAATGCTTGTTAGGAACTAGAGTTTAGGAACTCAATTTGTGACTTTGTAACAGAGTTCTTAGCCTATTATAGTGGAAATTTTAAGTCAAAAGTCCCTTGGGCCTATAAAGTTTTTCCTCACTAAAATCTCTTGTGTCATTCTCTTAATCCTTTTATTGTTTTATAATTGTTCAAAAAAAGTTACATTTATTTCTCGAAACAATAATTCACCCTCCTCTTATTATGTACCCTTACAACTCAACAATTGGCGTTAGAGCGGGAACTCAAAAAAACATAGAAAACCCTATTGAGAAAAGATCCTGAGGCGGAACATGAACAATACTGAAAAGCTCGAAGAACGTTATATAACATTACGACCTCCAATTTTCAATGGGAAATTCTTCACCTACTAGAAGAACAAAATGATGATCTTCATCAACGCACAAAGCTATAAGGTATGGAATTTTATAGAGATTGGAGATTTCAAAATCACAATTAAAAATGAGAAGCACGAGGAGTTCCTAAACCTATATATGATTTTGATGCATGACTATAAGAAGGTAGAAATGATGCTCAAGATATATAAATGTTGTATTGCGGTCTTGGACCTCATGAATACAATCGTGTCATGCGGTGCAAAACTGCTAATCAAATATGGGATTACTTGTAGTCAGTCACAAATATGGAACGAATGAAGTAAATAGGTCTGAACTTCATTTTATAATGAATAGATATGAGCCCTTTTGAAAACATATGAGACAACTCATGATATATTAATAGGTTTTCTAACACTGTTAACGAGTATATTTCATATGAGGAACAAGTTTACAGAATTTTAAGGAGCTTGGCAATGGAGAAGTGGATGGCCAAAGTAACCGCTCTCCAAGAAATTTAAGATTTTATAAAGTTCAATATAGTGCAACTAGTAGGTTCATTGTTGACCCATGAACTTCACTTAGGAGCACAATATTGTAAAATTTCTACGAATCGAGCACTTGCTCTAAAGGCCTATAAAGAGGAAGAAGAAGACAAAAACTTTGATGTAGAAGAAACTATGAAGCTTGTACGAAAATTTATGATGATATATAAAGATCTCAAATCTAACAAAACCAAAGGTAAAAGTCTTCTCCTTCAAAATATGAATCTGGTCGTTTTAAATGCGGTAGATTAGATCACTACATTAAGGAGTGTCCTTCTGGGAACAAGAATCTAATTCGAAGAGGAACTTTCAGACGAAGGAACTTATCTGTTATGTCCAATGGCCAAATTTGATGTAGAGTCTAAAATCGAGTTATATATTAAAAAGTTTAATATGTATCATAATATGGAGCCTAAACAAAATTGAGTTCCTAATATATCTACTAGATGTTATTGATACCTTAATGAGGAGGAACAATATATGACACTCTTTGTTCATTGCACTTATTTGGTGAAGTATCTTAATTTCTCTCACTTTAAAAGCTTATGAAAATAGTAGAGTGGATTTTGTTAGATAAGTTAAATTGTCTTGTTTTCCCCTAAATGTCAAATTCACCTAAAGTTTTTATGTAGAGTTTTTTTTATTTAATATCATCCATATAAAAGTGTGTCACCACAATTAGTTCTATGTTTTGCGCATAGTCATGAGTAAAAATTTAAAAGATTACTCATTTATGTGTAATATTACCTTTATTGTGGAATTTTCTAATTGTTAGTCAAGAGGAAGTGAAAAGTGTAGTTCTCTTCATCTAAGGAACTCATATGTTATATACTTCAGTCAAATCAAGTGCATTACGTATAAATGTCCAATTCACTTTACACATGAGTTATATAATATCTTAAATTCTCATATGTCTTATTCAACTTTATGGTTTTAAAGATCTCAAAAATTCCTCCAAACCATTTTGTATCACATTTAGATACCTTTTTCTTTTCTAACTAGTTCACCATATATCCAAATCCTTCAGTTGCATTCCTCCACTATAACTTTTTATACTGATGATGCAACAATTGAGGGGTAACAAATGAAAGAAAAAGAAAAGCGTGAGGGAGAAGATGTCCATATGTAGGAGAAAAAGGGGAGATTGAGGGAGACAAAGAAGAAGAAAAAATATGAGAGAAAAGAGGAGAATAAAAGGAGAGATGTGTGAGAGGGAGATAAAGAAGAGATTAAAATTCCAAAATTTGTTCAAGTTCCTATTTCTACAAAGTTGTCACAAAATTTATAGGTGCTAGTAGTCTTGAGTGTGTTCCTTTAGTATCAAATATAACGTAAACAAAATGAATCAATTATTTCCTTGAAACTAAAAATCAGGAACATACAAGAGAATGCCATTCAAAGAATTGAAACTTAAGAAGTAAGAAATTACAAGTTATTGTATTGGAATGAGACCGTGTTTCAAAGGAAAATCACAAGAAAAATGGAAATTTAAGAAATATATATAGGAAGAGGATTAAGTGAAAACTGTTTTCAGCGTGAAAACCAAATAAAGGGGTACAATGTTAATATAAAGGGGGTACGCGTGCATTCATTAATGACATTTTTGTAAATACTGACAACTTTGATCTTAGCAGTACAACTTTGATGTTAGAAGCACGCGTACCCTTAAAATATGTACCCTTCTTAATCTTATATGTACCCCTTTTTCCAATCGGGACTGTTGGTTTTCAGTTTTCAGCAAAGTATAGGTTTTGAGCATAACCCAACTCTCTCTCTCTCTCTCTCTCTCTCTCTCTCTCTATATATATATATATATATATATATATATATATATATATATATATTCACATAGCTTATTCCAACCATTCATTCATAATATGAGCATTTGATCTTCTCTTTTGATTTTTATTGGACATTTGATTTGCTTGCTTTTATATGAATTGCACTTTTGCAATAGTAGTGGGTTATGTTTAATATCTTGCAGCTTCTTTAGCTAATTGATTAACGTGTGCATGAGGATGATTAATATTGCTAGATTGATGTTTAAGCTAATTGAAATTCTTTTAACTCATGTTTGACCATTAATTATATGTTTATGGTGGCGTGGTGTCACTATAAGTTTGGAATATTGATGATGAATTGTTGTAAAGTAATTCTCTTTTTGACGATGTCAAAAGGGGGAAGATTATGGCAAGTAACTTGTTTATTGTTCTTATTATGGTTGTATTCTCTACTTAACCTTAACTTGCATTATAATATGGTATTCTATTTATGATATCTTTTAAATTACTTTACCTTGTTTTGTCATCGCCAAAAAGGGGGGAATTATTATTGACCCAATTATATGGTTTTGATGATGACAAACTAAAGCAATTAACTAACGTAGTTTCTAAGTTCTATGCGTGCAATAATCATTGTAAAAGGTTGTGCCCCTAGCATTGAGAATTCTTGTTGAGAAATACGTGTGAAGTGCATTGTTCCTATGGATAAAGAAAATACTACAATCAAGGTTAAAATGAAGAGGCTTGAATTGAAGATTAAAGTGAAGGTATTCAAAGGAACAACTATCCTAACATGAAGGAAGCTTAGAATGCATGAGTGTGAATTTAAGTTCCTAAATGCAAAAAGGGAACGAGATGCAGAAAGTTAAGGATACTTGAGCTATAAAGATTGGAATGATGGTTTAAAGTCTATAGTTAAGTTCCTAGGTTTAATGAGTCTAAATAGTAAAAAGGTTGTGCCAGTTCCTAATAATGAATTCTACAAGTTCCTTAGTTTGAATTGTACGAGTTCCCATAAATTAAGTATAATGGTGTTAGCATAACTATAACCTGAATTGTTTATGTAAAATTGAAATGAAGGTAGATCCAAGACTAGATCTTTTGATCAATGTTTGTCTAGCAAGGAAAAGCTAGCATGTCCAAGGCGATTATGCCACAAAAGAGGGTAATCTTCAAAAATCTAAGGCATGTCATTTGTTTTTGGGAACAAAGTCAAGATCAATGATAAATGCCTTCCCTTTTATTGTCCCCCATAGACAACATCGTTGTGCTTTTGTTAATGATGAGACGTTTTTTCACATGATTCCCTTATCACAGAACTGGGAAATACTTAACATATTACGCTTTAAATCATAACTAGAAAAACATTTTCTACAGAATGTGACGGTGACTTACTAACTTTACCCACAACCACCAACCACAATGTGACCTTTCATGTTGTCATCAAAAGCCACACTTCCACCATCATAGGAAGAGAGTGAGAGAAATGATTTTTTTCAGTCATATGCTCAGAACAACACTGACTAGGTACCATATGTTGTTCCCACTCATTTTATAGAAACCAATTCTTTCTTAGGTTCCATTCCTCCAGGAAAATAGATTTGATTTTCCAATTTAAATTTTCCTTATTTCCAGATTCTAGTTAAAAGAACTTGTCTTATTGGACATGAATTCCTATAATGACCGGTGTTCCCACAAAACATACAGACTTTGTCACTTGGTAAATTAACTCTCCTTTTAGGTTTCCCATGTTTGTTTTGTGACTAAAACCAAGACCTTTAGTATGTTTTGTTTGTGAATTTTCAATATAGTTGGGAATGGGAAGAAATTTTTTCTTGTTTCTACATAAGTTCAGTTACCTTTCAAGATCTTTGTTTTCATTTTGTAAAAACAAGATTTGATTTTTCAATTCTTTTATTGTAGATCTAAAACCTTGTAAGGTAATAAACTTAATTTCAAAGGACTCACTTCATGAACAAACTCATTTAATTGAGGTAATTCCAGACTTAATAAATAGTTTTCATTTTTAGCAGAATTTCTTTTTACTGCTACTCTCTGCTTGGGTCGACTTACATATGTCAGAGTTTTATGCCTGCCTCATAGCATGGTATAACGTTACAGTTTACTCTATGGATAATACCCACTTCAAATTTCCAGATAAACTCCTCTCATTAGAGTAGTGAGTGCCACTCCGTCATGTAAATTAGAGTCTTTCATCAGTTCTTCATTAAAACTCTTAGTGTAATTTCCCAAAATACTCGACTGGTGATGATGCAAGGCTACACTCTAATAAATCATTTGAGGGCAAGATCCTTCAAGGTAGTAAGGAAGTACCTACACTAGACCGCCTTAAGATAAGTCTACACACTCATCTGCACCTTATGGGCAGCCATATGATTCGTAGGATCCGACACACCTGAGTAGTGCTCCAAGAAGGACTTTAATCTATCCCGGGTTAGGGGTCTCCATTGTCTCACTTCTGAATGATGTAGCATAAGGCTCTAACGCTGCACCTCGGTATTCGTGGTCGAAAATTTCATTATCTTCCCTAGTTAGGGTAACCTTGCATTTCCAAGGTGGCCCATTGTGCTTTCAGATTATTATATTGAAGTGCCGACAGACATCCATATGTTTTGAGTCTTCCAACCGAGACTTTCCTCGATTATTTTTCTAGCATAAAAGGTCTTGTTCTTCATTTTTAGTTACATGATTATATTTCGGGCATGACTTTTTTGGTATGGCAAGTATTGTTTTTCGACTCATGGTGGCCGACTTGGCATATACTTATAACGTCAAAACTGTGGGCAAAGGTGACAGACTAAAGTCGTATCACCTAATCAAAGATAAATCCTAAGTCCTCTAACAATGATAGTCAAGGGAAGTAGGGTCGAATCCACAGAGAGACGGAGTTCTAAGTTAATATTTAGCTAAATAGCTACTTCAGACAAAATCAGATAGGAATCAACTGAACTACTAATTAGACTAAAGAAAGAAACATAAAATGGATTTTACTCTATGAAATAAAGGTCTAGGGAATTAGTTCGGTCCACCATTCTTATACTAATCAAGGGATCAAACCACTATCAGAACCTAGGTCGACAATCAATAGATTAGAGCAGTGTCAAGCTATTGCTAAGTCTCAACGCCCATAATTTAACATATGCAGCATGTTCACAAACATAATCAGAATTATTACTGATGTGTACTGGGCCTCTAATAGTAAGACGGGTCTGTGCAAACAATTATTAACCTCAAGTAATCAAAGAAACTGCGCAATAACGTTAATTACTCAATAAGAACAAATCACACCATAATCAATCTCATCAAGCCCTAGAAACTAATAGAAATTCAATTAATCAAGGTATATGCAAGGCTTCCCTTACCAAGTCCCTAGAAATTAAACTACTCAGACATAATCAAATCAACAATAACAATTCTAACAAGAAACCGTAATTTCAACATCATGAATCAATTGAATAATTAAACTAAGCAATCAAAGTAATTAAAGAGATTAAGAGTAGAGAAGAATACCAATTGACGGAAAGCAATAACTTTTATTGAAATCAAATCCGAGGTTCAATCACCTTTAATCTAATCTAAAGTGTTTAATCTAAATAAAACTCTCTAAAACTAAGTTAAGAGCTATTGGAAATAAAACAGAGAAGGGCCTGGGACAAATGAGCCGAGATTTGCTTCCTTCATCCACGCAGCAGCACACTCAAACTTTGTAACACCATTTGTGGGTCTGTCGGATCAGGTGCAATCTTGACCCATCGGGTTGGGCTTAATTTTGCAAACCTAATTTTCTTTGTTTTTCCATCCGATTAGGTCGGGTGATGTCCGCCCGATTGGGTGAACTTTACCGCCCGATCAGTGTACGGGAAGCTCCTTTTGACCTTTTTGGCTCTCAATTCTTCACGTTTAGAGGTCTTGGGACCTCCTAAACTATCCATAAAGCTCGTGAGCCATCCTATGTGCCTCGTAACATCTCGTAAAGCCGTGGTTGCCTCCAAATAGCTCGGAAATAAGGAGAAAACTCCCTAAAACCTGCAATTCAACACTAAAACACAAAACCACAACTATATACGATAGTTAGCATAAAATAGCTCCGAAGAGCTCAAATGACGCAAGAATTAGCTCATAAATAGAGGAAAAACTCTATATAAATACGTGTTATCAAACTTCCCTAAGCTAAACCTTTGCTTGTCCTCAAGCAAACAGAACATGAACATGGAATCGATTGCCTCACCCCATAGATAAAAATCAATCAAAGCTCAAAACGTTTTCAAGACTAAGAATCGTTCAAGCAGGAAAAATTCAAGTTCGGCTAATCAAATTAATCCAACTACCAATCATCCAAGCAACTCATCAAATTCAAGCATCCACAAGGCATACAAAACCTGAAAAGGCTCTCACAAGGGTGCCACTCCTCTCAATTTTGTGGCAGGCAAATAATATGCCCGAACACTCACCAACACGACCATAAATGCCCTTCCCACTCACATTCTCATTTGTTTAAGAAGGTTAAATGACGCTCATCCTAGCCAAGTCTACTCAATTAACAGACATACTCTTTAACTTTGACAAACTGACTCGAAATCAATCCAATAAACAATGTAGACACGAGCTCAAGAGGACTTTATAGAGTTGTAATGGGGCTTAGGTAAGAGGTAGGGGATATTTTTAGAAAATGTGGTGGAAAAACCAAGAATGGGGGAGCATAATTCACTCAAACACGGCCTAAGATGGTCTAAATAACTCCCAACAACACCATATAACCACGAAATATAACCCACCTCTCATAAATCAATGAAAACTCACAACGAACCCAATTTTCAAGCAAAGTCGCATATTTTTCTTTATTAACATACGCGAATGAAGGAACTTTGAATTATTTTGAACTTTTATTTAATTTTCTTTCATTTTTCGAACCAAACATTCACGCAACTCTAAATTTGTTTTTCCTTTTCTTTTTCTCACAATTAAACCACATCAAATACACTTTAATTCCCCAAAAACCAAACCAAACCATAAAACCAATCTTAAACTCAACCCATACACAAGCTCCCCCAAGCCAGGCTTGGAAATACTATCGAGATAAAGGCCATGGGCTCATAATAAGGGTTTAAGTAACGTGAAATAAGTTATTAGGCTCAGCGGGGCTATGGAGGATAAAATATATCAAAAATTCACTTTGAGGCTCAAGAATCAGACAAAAGAACGCCTCTATCACAGCAAATGCTACAAGTCATCGAATATCAGACAAGTACGAAGTCAAAGTCAAGATCAATCCATTAAAGAGGAACTAACACACAAAAACAGACTGGATAATGATATGAATCCAATAGGCTACAAAGAGGCCTCACATTCTAACTAATTCAGGTATGCAGCACAATGTAGCGTAATATAATCAAAATTCGCTCGAAGTCATAGCAATCAAACATCAAATCATAGCCTCAAGATCACAAATGCCCAGCTATCTAGAAAACAAAGTCAAATCATTTTCAATAAGAGCACAACAAGGGGCACAACACAGGGAGGCAATCAAACCAGTCATGGGAACCATATTTTTTTGATTTTTTTCAGTATTTTCCAAAAGCAGTAAATCTATCCTATAAAGCAGTAAAAGAGATAGAGAATACAAACAGAAATCCTCCCCTAAACTGAACTTGGCAGTGTCCTCAATGCCATAATGTAACAAAGGACGATGCTAAGAGGAAAAACAACGTTAGTACCCTCACTCTCGCTTACTGAAATAAAGATAAAAAGAAAAAAGAAAAATAAGAGGAAAATTACGAGTTGCCTCTCGCACATCGCTGGTTTATAAAGGTCCCGCACGACCATAATACCTCCATCTCTCAAATAGGAGGGGCTAAGCAATGAGAGCCACCCTCACCAAACACCTTCCTCCTCCAAATGTTCTTGATAATACCTCCAGAATGTGAGGCAACCTTAAGTGCACTTTTCACCTTCTCTACACCACCTCATCCAAAACCTCAGCCCTTCAACAAGATTGTTCAAGCATAGGTGCCTTAACAACATTAGTTAGTTTAAAAATCACTTTATCATCACCAACACTAAGAGTTAAAGACCCAGACTTAACATCAATGATAGCACCAACAGTACACAAAAACGGTCTACCTAGAATAATAGGAATCTGAGCATCCTCATCCATATCTAACACCACAAAATCAATAGGAATATATAATTTCCCGACCCTAAAAGGAACGTCCTCTAAAACACCTCGGGGGTATTTTAAAGAACGATCAGACATCTGTAAAGTTATTTGTGTGCATTTAAGTGCTTTCGTATTCAGTTTCTTATAAACAGATAATGGTATAATAGAAACAGAAGCACCTAAATCACACAAAGCTTTATCAATAAAAATAGGTCCAAGATGGCAGAGAACAGAAAAACTACCAGGATCTTTCAACTTCGGTGGGGTTTTATTCTGAATAAAAGCACTACACTCTTCAGTAAGAGCGACATGTTCTACCCCACCAAAGTCTCTTCTCTTAGTGATCATGTCTTTCAGAAATTTGGCATATACAGGGACTTGGGTAATTAAATCTGTGAATGGTATCCTTACCTTAAGGTTCTTGACCATAGTCAAGAACTTACCAAACTGCTGATCGACCTTTGATTGGTGCATCCTGTGAGGAAAAGGTAGCCTTGGTGTAAAAGGCTTTTCAGAAACCTTCTCCTTTTTCTTCCCCTGTCTGTTCATCTTCTTCATATAAGTCGACTTCAGACGTCGAACTCTTCCCTTTTCGTTCCTCTACCACCTTCTTGTTCCCCGCAGTTGGGGCAACATCATCAACGGGCAATGAAGGAGCATCATAAGCAACGCCACAATGAAGAGTAATGACATTCACGTGCTCCCTCTGAATGGGTTGCCCTTGCAATTCCCCCTGCCGCCCCTGAGCATTATTGCTAGCCAATTGGGCAATCTGACTCTCGAGAAGTCTGATGTGCTTCTCTTGAGCTCTTTGTGCCTCTGCTTGAGCCCTTTGTGCCTCCTCATTAGTCTCTTGCATGCTCAACATCAGCTTCATCACTTCAGATATGGAAGCCTATTGTGGGTTTATGTTTTGTGGAGGTAGGGTTTGGAAATTTTGTAGGGCTTGGAAGTTATGAGGGTGATGGAAGTTTTATGGTGGGGGTCTCTAAAAAGCAGGGGGTTTTGGTAGTATGAGGGTTTTGGATGATTTTGTGGAGGTGGAGGTTGATAATTTTTGATTTTGGTAGTTGTATAGAGGGCGAAAATTCTGTGGTCTTTGTTGAAAGGCATTTGCCTACTCCATCTGATGTTGACTGAACTGACAGTCATGCCCAAAGTGAACTTGACACCACATACCTTGCTGTAAGATGAGGTAATGGGTGACATGTCAAACATAGCACTAATACTCAAGGGAGGTGTTGTCGAGGAAGACGATTTCAAGGTGTTAATTTGCTAGCTCAGCTTCGCCATCTGCAAAGTCAACAATGATTGGGCGTCTACCTCCAATACCTTCCTTGTGAGGCTTCGGGAAGTGGCAGGATCATTGGCTGCAAGGTTTGAAAGAAAATCATAGCCTACATCCACTTCCTTATCCAGAAAAACTCCTGTTGCAGACGAGTCAACAATACTCTTCGTCTGAGGCTGCAGACCATTATAGAATGTCTGCGTCATGAACCATTTGTCCATGTTGTGAAGTGGACACTCTCTCTGCAAATCTCTTAACCTAGCCCACGCTTCCCGAAGTGTTTCATCAGGCTCTTGGGAAAACGTGGCTAGTTTTTTTTTCTGATTTCTGCTGTCTTTGTGGGTGGATAGTACTCTCTCAAGAACACAACAGAAATCTCCGATCATTCAGACACTTTGATGTCGTTGAACCACTTCTAAGTTCTGTCTCGGAGTGAAAACTCGAATAACATGACCTTCAATTGCACAGGTGTGAGTCCTTGATGCTTTGCTAATGATTGGCCGGATCTTCAGTAGGATGCCCACCAAACTGATTTTGTTGAACCATGCTGATGAGTCCATGGTTAATCTCGAAATTGTTAGTGGCGATAATGGGCATTGGTTGACTAGTAAAAAGTCCATCTGGGTTGGGCACCCCATATGACTTCAGTGATTTATACATAACTGAACTCGAGGTGTCTGATCCAGAGGTGTTCAGCTGAACCTAGTGCTAGTCTCTCTTAATTTTCTTTCGAATCTGCTTGATTGTCCTTGTAAGATTGGGATCCACTGGGATGGGGGAACCGTTTATTTGAGACCTGGGCATACAAAAGAATAAAAAAGAAGCAGTAAAACGTACCTCAATTGGAACAATGAAGTTCCAATGAGGTACAGAGAAGTAGACCAAATAACCAAACAAAAACTTAGAAAACTAGCCGTCTCCCCGGCATTGGCGCAAAAATTTGACAGGCTAATTAAAGTCGTATCCCCTAGTCAAAGATAAATCCTAAGTCCTCTAACAATTATAGTCAAGGGAAGTAGGGTCGAATCCACAGAGAGACAAAGTTCTAAGTTAATATTTAGCTAAATAGCAACTTCAGACAAAATCATATAGGAATCAACTGAACTACTAATTACACTAAAGAAAGCAATATAAAATGGATTTTACTCTATGAAATGAAGGTCTAGGGAATTAGTTCGGTCCTCTATGCTTATACCAATCAAGGGATCAAACCACTATGAGAACCTAGGTCGAGAATCGATAGATTAGAGCATTGTCAAGCTATGGCTAAGTCTCAACGCCCATAATTCAACATTGCAGCATGTTCACAAACATAATCAGTATTACTGATGTGTACAAGGCCTCTAAAGTAAGACGGGTCTGTGCAGACAGTTATTAACCTTAAGTAATCAAAAAAACTGTGCAATAACATTAATTACTCAATAAGAACAAATCACACCATAATCAATCTCATCAAGCCCTAGAAACTAATAGCAATTCAATTAATTAAGGTATAAACATGGCTTCCCTTACCAAATCCCTAAAAATTAAACTACTCAGACATAAATAAATCAACAATAACAATTCTAACAAGAAACCCTAATTTCAACATCATGAATCAATTGAATAATTAAACTAAGCAATCAAAGTAATTAAAGAGATTAAGAGTAGAGAAGAATACCAGTTGACGGAAAGCAATAACTTTTATTGAAATCAAATCAGAGGTTCAATCAACTTTAATCTAATCTAAAGTGTTTAATCTAAATAAAACTCTCTAAAACTAAGCTAAGAGCTATTGGAAATAAAACAGAGAAAAAAATGTCTCTAAAATAATCAGGAAAAGGTATTTATAATAGCCCAAAAATCTAATTAAAAACGGAAATAAAGATAGAATATCCGCGAAGTCGAGTTCGGGACCCGATCGGGCAACGGTTGCCCTATGCCATCGGGTCCACACAAAAATTCAGCCCAGCTTCCTTTCTTGATTTCCACGCAAAACAGCAGCAATAATGCAAAGTGGGCTTTTATGGTCCACCCGATCAGTCACCCGATCGGGTGTTGGATCGGGCAAAAAACCCCCATGCTTCCCCTTATTCCCACGCTGGCAGCAGCATATCTAAGTAGGGAGGCTGGGCCTCCCACCCGATCGGGTTGGCTGACGTTGCCTGATTAGGCCTGGGACAAATGAGCCCAGAGTTGCTTCCTTCATCCACGCAACAGCACACCCAAACTTTGTAACACCATTTGTGGGCCTTCCCGATCGGGTTGGGCTTAATTTTGCCAACCTAATATTCTTTGTTTTTCCACTCGTTTGGGTCGGGTGATGTCTGCTTGATCGGGTGCGAAACTTTACCACCCGATCAATTAATCGTCGCCCGATCGGTCCATTTTCTGCCTGATCAGTGTACGGGAAGCTCCTTTTGACTCTTTGGCTCTCAATTCTTCATGTTTAGAGGTCTTGGGACCTCCTTATCTATCCATAAAGCTCGTGAGCAATCCTATGTGCCTCTTAACATCTTGTAAAGTCGTGGTTGCTTCCAAATAGCTCGGAAATAAGGAGAAAACTCCATAAAACCTGCAATTCAACACTAAAGCACAAAACCACAACTATATACGATAGTTAGCATAAAATAGCTCCGAAGAGCTCAAATGACGCACGAATTAGCTCATAAATAGGGGAGAAAACTCTATATAAATACGTGATATCAAAAGGCTGGATAAATCTGAAGTTGACTTGAAATCGGGAAAATATGGGTTTACAGATTGACAAGAATGATATAGGGTGGATGAAGAAGTTCTTTTATGTGGAAAGGAAAAGTTTAGGAGAAAAATTTTCATGTCAAAAATGGATTGTTAAAGGTAAGCATCTTCCCTTTGTATGGCTTTCCTGTACTTTTAGTTAACCTTTTCACATATCCTTATGAAGATTACGAGTCCACGTTGTTCATGCCCCGTCTAGAGTCCAGGTATACTGTCGAAGTCTTATTGTAATTTCCAGAAGGGAAAAGAGTGTACTTGATAGGTTTTGGTCGTATCACCTAATCAAAGATAAACCTACAGTCCTCTAACTATGGTAGTCAATGGAAGCAGGGTCGAATCCACAGGGAGATAGAGTTTCTAAATTAATATTCAATCAATCAGCTACTTCAGATGAAAATAGGGAAGAATTAACTGAACTAAAGATTAAACTAAGGAAGACAAATTAAACCGAGGATTTAACTATGGAATAAAAGCCTAGGGTATTAGGTCGGTCCACCATGCTTATACCAATCAAATAAGGTCAACTACTATCAAAACCTAAGTCAAGAGTCGGGGGATTAGAGCATGTGTTGAGCTATGGTTAAGACTCAACGCTCATAGTTCAACATACGTCGCATGTTCACTAACGTAATCAGAACTACTGACGTGTCCTTGGCCTCTAGTCGTAAGACGGATCTGTGCAAACAACTATTAACCACAAGCAATCAATGGAATTGTACACTAACATTAATCACTAATTAAGGACAAACCACATCACAATCACCCTAATTAAGCCCTAGAAATTGATACAAATCTAAATCACAATCATGGTATAAACATGGCTTCCCTATCTAACACCCTAGAAAGAGAACTACTCACTCATAATTGAATTAACAATAACAAAACTAATTGGAAACTCTAATAATTGCATCATGTATAATTAAATACTTAAACTAAGCAATTAAGAATTATGAAAGAGATTAGAGTAGAGAAAGATACCAATTGACAGAAAGCAGGAACTTTTGTTGAAATCGAATAGGTTCAATCACCTTTAATCTAATCTAAAGTGTTTAAACTAAGCTAAGAACTATGAGAAATAAACTAGAGTAATAGATGATAAAAGATGTCTCCAAAATAATGAGGAAAAAGGTATTTATAATACCGCTCAAAGTCTAACTAAAATGGAATTAAAAATACGAAAAATGTGTTTGCGAGCACGGGACCCGATCGGGCCAAAGGCCACCCGATCGGGCCCACACACAAGTCAGCACCAACTTTTCTTGATTCCAGCGTAGCATCAGCAGCGTATAGTAATTAGGCGAAAATTGGGTTTCACCCGATCGGGCCTAATCCAACCCGATCGGGCTGATACTAAGCAAAGCCCAGATTCCCTCTTGGACGCAGCAGTATGAGACCAACAACATGAAATGGAGCTCGCCCGATCGGGTCGGGCACAATACACCCGATCGGGTCTGGGGCAGAAATAGCTAATACGTAACTTTTGTGCTCTCGCCCGATCAGGTCGGGCAAAGCTTGTCCGATCGGGTTCGCAACTCTCACACCCGATCATTAATTCTTCGCCCGATCGAGCCGTTTCTTGCCCGATCAGGGTACGGAAAACTCCTTTTTGACCCTTTGGCTCTCAAATCTTCACGTTTAGAGGTCTTGGGACCTCCTAAACTATCCATAAAGCTCGTGAGCCATCCTACGTGCCTCGTAACATCTCGTAAAGCCGTGGTTGCTTCCAAATAGCTCGGGAATAAGGAGAAAACTCCCTAAAACCTGCAATTCATCACTAAAACATAAAAACCACAACTATATACGATAGTTAGCATAAAATAGCTCCCAAGAGCTCCAATGACGCACAAATTAGCTTGTAAATAAGGGAGGAAAGTCTATATAAATACGTGATATCAAACTCCCCCAAGCTAAACCTTTGCTTGTTTTCAAGCAAACAGAACATGAACATGGAATAGATTGCCTCACCCCAAAGATAAAAATCAATCAAAGCTCAAAACATTTTCAAGACTAAGAATCGTTCAAGCAGGCATGATTCAAGTTTGGCTAATCAAATCCATCCAACCACCAATCATCCAAGCAATTTATCAAATTCAAGCATCCACAAGGCATACAAGTCCTGAAAAGGCTTCTCATAAGGGTGTCACTCCTCTCTATTTTGTGGCAGGCAAAGAATATGCCCGAACACTCACCAACCCGACCATAAATACCCTTCCCACTCACACTCTCATGTGTTTAAGAAGGTTCAATGACACTCATCCTAGTCAAGTCGACTCAATTAGCAGAAATACTCTTTAACTTTGACAAACTGACTCGAAATCAATCAAATGAACAATGCAGACACGAGCTCAAGAGGACTTTATAGGGTTGTAATGGGGCTTAGGTTAGAGGTAGGGGATATCTTTAGGTAATGTGGTGGAAAAACCAAGAAAGGGGGAGCATGAATCACTCAAACAAGGCCTAAGATGGCCTACACAACTCCCAACAACACCAAAAAACCACGTAAAATAACCCAACTCTCATAAATCAATGACAAACTCATAACAAACCCAATTTTCAAGCAATGAAGCAAATATTTCTTTAAGAACGTACGTGAATGAAAGAACTTTGAATTCTTTTGAACTTTTATTTCATTTTTCTTTAATTTTTCTGAACTTCATTCACGCAACTCTAAATTTGCTTTTTCTTTTCCTTTTTCTCACCCTCAAGCCACAACAAATACACTTTTAAGTTCCTCAACAACCAAACTAAACCAAGAAACCAATCTTAAACTCAACCCATGCAAAAGCTCCCCCAAGCTAGGCTTGGAATAATATCAAGTGAAGGCCTTGGGCTCATAATAGGGGTTTAAGTATCACGAAACAAGTCATTTGGCTCAGCGGGGCTAAGGCGGATAAAAGTATATCAAAAATTCACTCTGAAGCTCAAGAATAAGGCAACAGAATGCCTCTATCACATCATATGCTACAAGTCATCGAAAATCAGACAAGTACGAAGTCAAAGTCAAGATCAATCCACTAAAGAGGAACTAACACACAAGAATAGACTAGATAATAATATGAACCAATAGGCTACAAAGAGGCCTCACAGTCTAACCAATTCAGGTATGCAGCACAAAGTGGTGTAATATAATCGAATTTCTGCTCGAAATCATAGCAATCAAACATCAAATCATAGCCTCAAGATCACAAATGCCCAGCTATCCAGAAAACAGAGTCAAATCATTTTCAAATAGAGCACAACAAGGGGCACAGGGAGGCAACTAAACCAGTCATGGAACCATAATTTTTTGATTTTTTCAGAATTTTTCTAAAGCAGTAAATCTATCCTAGAAAGCAGTAATAGAGATAGAGAATACAAACAGAACTCCTCCCCCAAGCTGAACTAGGCAGTGTCCTCAATGCCAAAAGGTGACAAGGACGATGCTAAAAGGAAAAACAATGTTAGTACCCTCGCTCTCGCTCACAAAAAAAAGGGAAGAAAAATAAAAAGAAAAGGAAAAAGGGAAAGAATACGAGTTGCCTCTCGCACAACGCTGGTTTATAAAGGTCCTGCATGACCATAATCCTCCATCTCTCAAATAGGAGGGGCTTGGCAATGAGTGCCACCCTCATCAAACATCTTTCGCCTCTAAATGTTCTTGATAATACCTCCAGACAGTGAGGCAACCTTAGGTGTAGTTGGAACCTTCTCCACACCTACTTCATCCAAAACCTCATCCTTGCAACAAGATTGTTCAAGCATAGGTGCCTTAACAGCATTGGTTAGTTTAAAAATCACTTTATCATCACCAACACTCAGATTTAAAGACCTAGACTTGACATCAATGACAGCACCTGCAGTACACAAAAACGGCCTACCCAGAATAATAGGAATCTGGGCATCCTCATCCATATCTAGCACCACAAAATCAACAGGAATATAGAATTTTCCAACCCTCACAAGAACGTCCTCTAAAACACCTAGAGGGTATTTTATAGAACGATCAGCCATCTGTAAAGTTATTTGTGTGCATTTAAGTGCTCCCATATTCAGTTTCTTATAAACAGATAATGGCATAACAGAAACGGAAGCACCTAAATCACACAAAGTTTTGTCAATAAAAATAGGTCCAAGATGGCAGGGTATAGAAAAACTACCAGGATCTTTCAACTTTGGTGGGGCTTTATTTTGAATAAAAGCACTACACTCTTCAGTAAGAGCTACACGTTCTACCCCACCAAAGTCTCTTTTCTTAGTTATCATATCTTTCAGAAATTTGGCATAAACAGGGACTTGGGTAATTAAATCCGTGAATGGAATTGTTACTTCAAGGTTGTTAACCATAGACAAGAACTTACCAAACAGCTGATCGACCTTTGATTGTTGCATCCTGTGAGGAAAAGGTAGCCTTGGTGTGAAAGGCGTTTCAGAAACCTTGTCCTTTTCTTCCCTGTATGTTCAGCTTCTGCAGACAAATCGACTTCAGACGTCGCATTCTTCCTTTTTCCTTCCTCTACCACCTTCTTCTTCCCCTCAGTTGGGGTAACCTTATCAACGGGCAATGGAGGGGCATCATAATCAATGCCACTACGAAGAGTGATGGCATTCACATGTTCTCTCTGAATGGGTTGCCCTGGCAATTCCCCCTTACGCCTCTGAACATTAGTGCTTGCTAATTGTGCAACTTGAGCCTCGAGAAGTTTGATGTGCTTCTCTTGAGCTCTTTGCATAGCAAGCATTTGTCGCTCTTGGGCTCTTTGTGCTCCCTCATTTGCCTTTTGCATGCTCAACATCAGCTTCATCACGTCAGATATGGGAGGCTCTTGTGGGTTATTGTTTTATGGAGGTGGGGTGTGGAAATTTTGTGAAGTTTGGAAATAATTGGGATGATGGAAGTTTTTTGGTGGTGGTCTTTGGAAATTTTGTGGGGTTTGATGGTATGAGGGTTTAGGATGGTTTTGTGGGGGTGGAGGTTGATGGTTTTGTGGATTTTGGTAGTTTGCCTGCTCCATCTGAAGTTGACTGAACTGACAGTCATGCCCAAAGTGACCCTGGACACCACATACCTCGCAGTAAGATGAGGTAATGGGTGCTACGGCAGACATAGCATTGATACTCAAAGGGTGTGCTGCTGAGGAAGAGAAACTGAAGGTGTTAATCTGCTGACTCAGCTTCGCTATCTGCGAAGTCAATAATGCAATGGCATCTACCTCCAGTACCTTCCTCGTGAGGCTTCGGGAAGTGGAATGATCATTGGCTACGAGGTTTGATAGAAACTCATAGCCTACATCCACTTCTTTATCCAGAAAAACTCCTCCTGCAGACGAATCAACAATACTCTTCGTTTGAGGCTGCAGACCATTGTAGAATGTCTGCGTCAAGAACCATTTGTCCTTGTTGTGGTGTGGACACCCTCTCTGTAAGTCTCTAAATCTAGTCCACGCTTCCCGTAATGTTTCATCAGGCTCTTGGGAAAACGTGGCTAGTTTGTTTCTGATTTCTGCTGTCTTTGTAGGTGGATAATACTCTCTCAGAAACGCAGCAGAAATCTCACTCCATTCTGTTTCTTTCACGACGTTCAGCCATTTCTAGGCTCTATCTCTCAATAAGAACTCGAACAACATGACTTTGAGTTGATCTGGAGTGACGCCGGCATGTTTGACGGTTCGACAAAGCTGTTGAAACTGCTGTAGATGATTTGCCGGGTCTTCAGTAGGATGCCCACCAAACTGATTTTGCTGAACCATGCTGATGAGTCCAGGCTTATTTTCGAAATTTTCCGTGGCAATGGTGGGCATAGTAGGTCCAGTGGAGAGACCATCTGGGTTGGGCACCCCATATGATTTCAGTGATTTTGACATAACTGAACTCAAGGTGTCTGTTCCAGAGGTGTTCAGCTGAACAGACTGCTTTTCTTTCTGATTTTTCTTTCGGATCCGCCTGATTGTCCTTGTAAGATCGGGATCCACTGGAATGGGGGAACCGTTTCTTTGAGACCTGGGCATACAAAAGAAACAAAAAGAAGCAGTAAAATGTACCTCAATTGGAACAATGAAGTTCCAATGAGGTACAGAGAAGTAGACCAAATAATCAAATAAATACTTAGAAAACTAGCCGTCTCCCCGGCAACGGCGCCAAAATTTGATAGGTTTTAGTCGTATCACCAAATCAAAGATAAACCTACAGTCCTCTAACTATGGTATTAAATGGAAGCAGGGTCGAATCCACAGGGAGACAGAGTTTCTAAATTAATATTCAATCAATCAGCTACTTCAGATGAAAATAGGGAAGAATTAACTGAACTAAAGATTAAACTAAGGAAGACAAATTAAACCGAGGATTTAACTATGGAATAAAAGCCTAGGGTATTAGGTCAGTCCACCATGCTTATACCAATCAAATAAGGTCAACTACTATCAAAACCTAAGTCAAGAGTCGGGGGATTAGAGCATGTGTTGAGCTATGGTTAAGACTCAACGCTCATAGTTCAACATACGCCGCATGTTCACTAACGTAATCAGAACTACTGACGTGTCCTAGGCCTCTAGTCGTAAGACGGATCTGTGCAAACAACTATTAACCACAAGCAATCAATGGAATTGTACACTAACAATAATCACCAATTAAGGACAAACCACATCACAATCACCCTAATCAACCCCTAGAAATTGATAGAAATCTAAATCACAATCATGGTATAAACATGGCTTCCCTATCTAACACCCTAGAAAGAGAACTACTCACTCATAATTGAATTAACAATAACAAAACTAATTGGAAACCCTAATAATTGCATCATGTATAATTAAATACTTAAACTAAGCAATTAAGAATTATGAAAGAGATTAAAGTAGAGAAAGATACCAATTGACAAAAAGCAGGAACTTTTATTGAAATCGAATAGGTTCAATCACCTTTAATCTAATCTAAAGTGTTTAAACTAAGCTAAGAACTATGAGAAATAAACTAGAGTAATAGATGATAAAAGATGTCTCCAAAATAATGAGGAAAAAGGTATTTATAATACCCCTCAAAGTCTAACTGAAATGGAATTAAAAATACGAAAAATGCGTTTGCGAGCACGGGACCCGATCGGGCTAAAGGCCACCCGATCGGGCCCACACACAAGTCAGCACCAACTTTTCTTGATTCCAGCGTAGCATCAGCAGCGTATAGTAATTAGGCGAAAATTGGGTTTCACCCGATCGGGCCTAATCCAACCCGATCGGGCCTAATCCAACCCGATCGGGCTGATACTAAGCAAAGCCCAGATTCCCTCTTGGACGCAGCAGTATGAGCCCAACAACATGAAATGGAGCTCGCCCGATCGGGTCGTGCACAGTACACCCGATCGGGTCTAGGGCAGAAATAGCTAATACGTAACTTTTATGCTCTCGCCCGATCGGGTCGGGCAAAGCGTGCCCGATCGGGTCTGCAACTCTCACACCCGAAAATTAATTCTTCGCCCGATCAGGCCGTTTCTTGCCCGATCAGGGTACAGAAAACTCCTTTTTGACCCTTTGGCTTTCAAATCTTCACGTTTAGATGTCTTGGGACCTCCTAAACTATCCATAAAGCTCGTGAGCCATCCTACATGCCTCGTAACATCTCGTAAAGCCGTGGTTGCTTCCAAATAGCTCGGGAATAAGGAGAAAACTCCCTAAAACCTGCAATTCAACACTAAAACATTAAACCACAACTCTATACGATAGTTAGCATAAAATAGCTCCCAAGAGCTTCAATGACGCACAAATTAGCTTGTAAATAAGGGAGAAAAGTCTATATAAATACGTGATATTTGTACCCCAGCCGCCATCTGTAATACGAAGAGAATGACGATAGTGACACTAAGGTTCTAGATTCTCCTCTTGTTGATAGAAGGCCTGTGCAATTTGATATCCCTTCTATTGCTCAGATGTCGAGTGGTACGTTGCATCCACTGTTTTCTTTGTCTTTTGTTTCTTATGTCGTCGACTAGTTCCGCTGCAAATTTGTCCGCTCAATACTGGTTGCTTGTCGTGGGGATCGAAACTTTTTGGGTCGTATTTTTATCGCCCCACGTGATGATTATACCACTACTCCTCTACTTCAACTCCCATCAACTCGTACCTCTTATGGATCAAAAATGAAGTTTATGTTTGAATATCTTGACGACTTTGGAGAACCATCGAAGGATAAGAAGGACATGCTTCCGGAGGTCAAGAAGTTGCGGTTTCCACCAACTCATTCCAACTTGGACAATATCACACTCTCGTACGTGATGTAGGAGGCAGTCTTGTAGGTATTCCAGGTATGTGTGTCACATTCTATTTTGATGATATGTCTTCTTATCTTCGTATTTCAATTATGATGTTTTTCTTAATTGGGGTTGTAGGCTGGCTTGGCCGGTTTACATTGAGTTTCTCGCCCTGAAAGGGAGATGAGGTGTCCTATTTAGAGTAAAAAGTCGCTTAAGGCAAAAACGAAGACGACCTTAGATCGACAGGTCTAAAGAGCTCGAATGCGATGGTGAAAAAGCCAAAGAAGAGGCGGAGGACGCAGTGGGGTACTATTCTGGAAGGCCACGGATGAGTTGGTGACGAAGTTTTGGTGAAGGGTATGACGTGGAATGGAGCGAGACAAAGATATTTTCTTACTTCCGACAAAGTTTAGTAGACTTCCTTCTCCTAGGACTAAAGAGGACGTCGAAGTGGACAAAGGAGTTGTGGAGTCTGCTTAGGCGGATGATGAAAGGACGACTAGCTCTAGGCCCCAGCTGTTGAGGTGGAGAAGATTGTTGTGAGTTAGGTTGGCTCGTTTATTTTCTTTGCTGTTATTTAGATAGTTTGGTTGTTGCGGCTGCATCAGCTTATGGGGAATTTGGTTTGAACTTTGAAATATTCGATTGTGTTTTGGAAATTAATTTTTTCTTTGGATTTTTTGGTTTGTGAATGTTTTGTGGTAGTTTGAACATTTTGGATGGAAGTAGGTTAGTGCTTCTCATATTTGAGTTACCTAGAGCAATTTTTGTGCCTTTTGTTTGTTTTGTGTGGGTTATATATATGTATATCCGATCAGCTTGTATGATCGTTTGTGTTGTGAATCTCAATGGATGTTGAGTGAGTAGATGTCATCATTTTCCCTGTAAATAGAAGGGAGTGTAGCTAATGGTTTTGTAGATATTACTATTGTTGTCAGACATTGTGAGTGTCTATCATGCTTTATCGTGTGATGGGCGACGATGATGGTCGTAATGTTGTACAAGTCAGTCATTGTGAGCGTCTATCATGCTCTATCGTCTTGTTTGCTTGGTTTATTTATGGGTGTTAACCTGTAGTGTGAGAGCTAAAAGGATTGGTGGTTGATAAAGCCAATGGTCGTCCAACACTCAAGTCATTATGAGTTTGTAGGAAATGAAAGAAAATGAATCACATTGAGTTGGGTGTGTAATTGGTACCTATAGTAACATGGTTGGAGAAATGGCTTTGCCCAGAACTAACGCTTGTGCCTATTAATCCCTTTTTGTGTTTACGTAATTGTACATGCAATACGTTATAGACGACGGGCTATGCCAATGGCCTTCTGACGCTCAAGTCAGTATATTTTTGAGAAATATTTTCAAGAAAGATAAATGAGTGGAGTTTAGAAATAATAATCTTTGAGGTTGTGTGCGTTCCAGCTTTATGTGATTGGATTGCCTGGGGAGTTAACCAGAATGTATGCCCCCTCTCAAACCAGGGTGTATGCCCCCTCTCAAACTACCTTTTTGATTTGGTATCGCCCTTCCCAATTTGGGGCTAAGTTGCCATTGTTTGGATCTATTTGTGTTAGGGAAGACCTTTCTTAGAACCTAGTCGCCTTGTTAAAACGTTCTCACATAACTTTTCGGTTGTAAATCCTAGCCCCGATATGTTGGTAAGCCGCTATTTTTACCTTGGACATGCCTCTAAATTCGTTGACGGTGTCGAGGTCGTGGATTAATGCTTGGTTGCTTTGCTCAAACGTTATGAGGCTATACTTGACTGTTGGGACGTTCATTTCTGGTGGTATAAAGACTTCACATTAGAAACAAGACAAAAGACGGTTTAGTGGCGATCAAAGGATGAGGCCATACCTGTCGAACCAAAGGATGAGGGGTAGGCTTTCAACCCATTTTCCTTGGCTTTGTCGAGTCGTTTCATGAAGCTGTTGGTGACAATTTAGTTGATAAATTCTGCTTGGCCATTGAGTGAGGGTATCCAGGTGTTTATTTATAAAATTTGATGTTCTATCGGTCGCAGAATATAAGTCTTTTTACTTATTGATTGGGAACTGTTGTCGCACTTGATTTCACTTGGAACCTCGTACCTGCTCAAAAGTATTTCTTATGGTCGCCCATCATGATGACTCATTGCCTGGTGTTTGAGGTAGCTTTCCTACTATCTTAATCCCCCACTTCTGTGCAAACCTTTGCATACTTCGTCCCTTTTCATGGTCAATATCCCACCTTCTGGATGTGAGGGACAAACTTCTACATACATAATGGTTTTTGCAAATGCCTTCGTGTATGTTATGCAATACTTGTTTAACTTCGTCTTGTTCTAGACACCTTAGGCATGGTCCTGCAACCGAAGCTCTAAGTTAAACGTTGTGAATAAATGAATAATCTAGATGCTTTTACCTTGAAGGATTTTGCCTCTCTTTTTCTCGACAAGATGTCGTTCTGCAGCCAATCTTTGTAAGGATTAAGCCAGCTTTGGTTTTAAGTGGTTGATGCCTGTCCGTCGTTAGGGGCGGATTTAAGGGTGTGCGGGGTGGGAGACCGCACTGGGCCTCACCCTGCATATGGCCTTAAGTTATATTTAATATATATTTTTTGCAACAAATAATATTGATTTTACCATGGCGTGTTGGTAACAGCTTTAATAGAGCATGAAAGAGACCCGTGTTCAAATTTGATTATTGCCGTAGATCTATTTTTATTTTGGGTTTGTACTTCGTTTTTACTAATGAATTCAAGTTGTCGTTTACGAGGAGTCATTAAGTCATTAACCAAGGCCTATCTATCTCCTTTACTACAATTCGCATGTCACATAATTATTTTCTATAGTTCAAATATAGTAAATTTATTGCTATTATTTATCAAGCTGTCATTAACTACCTCCTCCATTTACCTCGTCTTGGTGCTTGTCTACTCCATACTACCATTTGCTTGGTACCTCGTAACCCATCCATTCTTGTTTCACTTTCAATCTATACTCTAACTACTCTGCCTAGAATGTGTTATAATGGAAAAAGGAAGTCCATGGCTGGTAATTAGTCATCGCATGGATGATATTGCCAAAGATACACCAAATTGGTATACAAAGAGAAATGAATTTTCATGTAGAAGAATAATGGTTATTGTTTACCTCTTCTTGCATTTATTGAGTCCTTGAGGGCCGAATGTAATATAAAGTGTATAGGGCCTCACAATTCTTTGAAGCGCCCTTGTTCGTCGTTTTCGTCGCCTATTAGTTCGACATCTTTCTCTATTGCTGCGTACAGCTAGTGCACTGCGGGGACATTGTCAGAGTTTGGATCTTTTATAACTGCCCCCAATCTGGCTACAACGTTTATATGTGCATTTCGATTTCACGACACTGTGAACGTGTAGTTGTCGAAGTGTTGGGTAAGCTTAACTTCTAGGTATGCCGCCATATGGAGGTCTTTGGCTGCACAAGAACCGTTAATATAAGTAATTATGAGTAACGAATCATTATTTACCTCTAAGTCTTTAATTCTTATGTCTTAGACCACCATTAAATCTATTATTAGGGCCCTGTATATGGCAGATCGAACATTTTTAGGCAAAATACCACGAATAGCCACAGGTAACAATTGTTGCATTAAAACATGGAAATCATGGGACTTTAAACCAAAGTTTCAAGTTTTCTATGGAAACAAGGCTACGAATATTCGAAGAATAACCTTCTAGCACTTTAACTCCGGCCAAACACTCTCAAATTTTTACTTTCTCCTTTCTTGACAATGTGTAAGCAATCGGGGGTAAAAACTTTCTAGCTCCTCTCTCAACAAGGTGAAGTTTATTTATTATATCCATATGTTGTAAGTCAACTCTAGCATTAGGGCCGTCTTTTGTCTTATCTGGGATATTTAGTAATGTACCAATAAGACTATCACACACATTCTTCTCGATATGCATTATATCTAGAGAATGCCTGACAAATAGGAATCTCCACTAAGGCAAGCTCCATAAAGTAGAACACTTTTTATAGCCTTATTTCGGAAGATCTTTTCTGTTTTCCTTCCCATTTTTAATTTGCATATCCTTAATTTTTCAAAACACTTGTTGGCTAGTGAAGAACTTTGGATGGCTTTCAAACATTTGTTTCCCATCAAAGGCTTTCTTTCTCTTTCGATAAGAATGCTCACTAGGCAAAAATCGACGATGACCAATCAAAACATTCTTTTTAGATGCTCTCAACCGCGATCCCTTAAAACCATCCTCACATACAAGACCAGGTGCCTCCCCTTTCACAGTGTACCCTGAAATATTTCCATATGCTGGATAATCTTGGATGGTGCAAAACAACATCGCTTTTGAATTGAATGTTTCTTTACAATGTGCATCAAACACATCTACACCTTTCTCCCACAAAATCTTCAAATCATCAATAAGAGGTGCCAAGTACAAGTCAATATCATTCCCGGGCTGTTTTGGCCCTGAAATTAGCAACGACAACATCATGTCTTTTCTTTTCATGCATAAGGTAGGAGATAACTTACATGTAACCAATATTACTGGCCAAGTGCTATAAGTACTACTTAGGGAGCTAAACTGATTCCTGCCATCAGTCGACAGTGCAAGGCGAAGATTACGTTCTACTTTACTAAATTCACGAAATTTTGCATTAACAAATCTCCATTGGGGAGAGTCAGCTGGGTGTCTGAGTAAGTTATCCTTAGTACGAACATTATGATGCCACGTCAACCTCTCAGCATCTCCAGGATTTGCCAACAAACGTCTAAACCTTGGTATCATTGGGAAATACCATATAACCTTAGCGGGTATCCCCACCTTTTTCTTATACCGGAGGCATTGCGCACGGGATAACTTTCTAATGATTCAAAATCTTTACGATATAACACGCAATCATTGCGGCAAGCATGTGTTTTCTCGTAACCCAGGCCTATTGTGGACAATATCTTTTTTTGCCTCGTAACCACTACTTGGAAGAACATTATCTTGCGGAAGCATATCTTTCACCAATTCAAATAACGCATCAAAACTTGCATCACTCCAACCATAACCTGACTTCAAATTATGCAACTTAAGTACACTTGATAATCTCGTGTACTTGGTGCAACCATCATACAAAGGCTTTTCAAAATCACAACAATATCGCAATCTTAGATGGATTACCATCAAAATTATCTTTAACTGTATGTAGCATGTCCTGTAACCTATCTCTCTCATTGATATCATAATCAACACCTGTAGCATCCATAGAACTACCCCTTAATGTTTTTTCCTTGACCTCTCCATGAAAAGTTCGATGGGTATATGTTCTAACAAAAGCCCATTTACTCAAATGATTAATAATTTCATGAGGTCTCTTATGCAACAAATTATGGGACATAAAACAAGGACAAGGTAACCTATCTTTGATACCATTCTTCACAGAAAAATCCATAAATTCTTTCACTCCGACCATATATTTTGGGTCACTAGGCTTTGTCGTTGTTATTCAACTCCGATCCATTTCTACATGTCACAAATATACATATAAAAACATTACATAGTTCAATTATTTTTCAAAATGCAATTTAAAATTCTATTCATAATGAGTAAATCCACACAAATGGTCAAAAGAAATAAAGTGGAGTCCTTCAATTTGAAATTGTTTATTGATTAAGTCATGCTTCAACTACCCCAGCGATTCAATAAACATCAAAACCAAACATTTAATCAAAGAAGGAGATTAAGATTATTAAATTGGAATCCAATTCCACTGTTTGTAATCCGTTAAGCCCTAAAACCTCAACAAACGTCAATGGCGCACTGATGGCAGAGTAATTGGTGGCTGCCAAGAAAGTCATGCTTTCCGGCGTTAATGGATGAAGATGTTGGTGTTGATGGCAATTGAAATTGTGGAAGGAATTGAAAAAGAGAACTTCGTTGGATTTATGCAATTGAACGACCGAAATAATATATTGGAGGGAAGAGGAAGACGAGAATTGTATGTATGAACTAATACTGCTACTGTATGTGTGCCGTGAAAAGTTAAGAGTGAGTTTGACTTTTTACCCTACTTGCTTGTTTTGTAATTTACTTTTTTCTTTTTTTAGAAGGTTTCGTTATTTACTTTTTGCTATTGAATGTATAAATTAAAAAATATACCCATAGAAAAGAAACCATTTTACTTATGGATTGGTTTTTTTATCTTCTTAATCAAGAGAAATAGGTCCCACAAGGATTTTATAAAAAAATATAAAATGAATAAGAAACCAACTTTTAATAGAAGAGGTTTCTTATTATCAATTATTAAGAGGCCACCTTCAAAAGAAATGAGGTTCTTTTAGTTATAGTACCATTTATTTCTATTAAGAGGTTTCTTTTCTTATATTATAAAAGATCTTCTCCTTGACAAGGATGGTTTCTTTGAATAAATTACCCCATATGTAATTAAAGGGGTTTCTTATTAGTGATTCCTTTGCTCATATTTGTAGTAGAGCATAACTAAAATATGTTCCTTTTTTAATGCAATGTACAGCAAAGTCATCGATCCTAAAGACTAAGATTGGGAACGTGAAATATTTGTGATTTAGTGTCAATTGGAGATGTACTCTCCTCCCTCAGTTTTTGTTATCATGATTCACTTGACTGTACACTTGGTGAGAGAGGTTAGATATTATGGGGCAGCATATTTGAGAAATTAGTATCCTTTGAAAGGCAAATGAAAACCTATAAGGGATATGTGAAGAATTATAGGGGCCCCGAAGGTTGTATAGATGAGCGAGTCCAATATGAGAAGTTTATGGCATATTGTAGTACATACTTAGGAAATTTGAAGATATTAGGACTTCCTACATCTCGTCATAGTGATAGAATGGACGGGAAGGGGACCACGATGATTCGTCGACTTATGTACGGAGTGACCACGATGAAGGGATGTATTTAGATGACAACACTAAAGAGGGAAAGTCGCGAAAACGTCCTCGTAAATAAACATCCTGATATAAAAGAGGTGTGCTTTTCATTTTTTGGCTGCTAGTTTTTTACTATAATGTATTGATGAGTATGGTATTATGTAAAAGTTTTGGATGTTGTTTTTGGCTGCTACTGAAAATACACTAAGTACGCTACACATGCTACTTTACAAACTCTGTCATCAATGACAACCAAGTTCATGAACCTTAATGAAACAAATCTGTGCTACCTTTACTGTATGGACTTTTACTCACCAATTTTTGGCATTCTGGTTCATGATATTTCACACCCTTGTACTCTTACTGAAGATTTTTTGCTACTACTCTGCTTTCTTCTTTTTACAGATTTATGGTGAAAAAAGGAAGCAAGTGCACTCACATGGAGACAACGTTTCCTCCGATCACACTGTACTAGCAAAGGTGGGAAAGACATCTGATGCTGAACAAACCAGACATGAAGATGAGAGGGGTCGCACCGTACTAGCAAAGGTGGGAAAGGCGATTCAGAATGGAACCAAAACCACTTTGGAATGGCATCCAGTATACAAGGTTTCATGTTGGGAACAAGCAATACTCTTTCCATCTACATTGGTGTGGTTGTTCGTGAGCGTGTGAACATTACTTACTCGAAATGGTGAGGTGTATGAGTTCATCGTGGTAAGCATAAATTTCCTTAGTTAATTTTATAAAACTACTTTATGCAATTGGGACAGTTGATAAGTGATACTAATAATCAAAAAGAGGCATGCAAAAAGGATTTCAAATACCAAGCCAAAGGCGATCATGGGTCGTAAGCATGGTTGCCATTCTATGGAGGGCCTTTAAGACTAGATTGAGAAAGTTTTAGTTATACAAATAACCCGACAAGATAAGGAAAACAAAGCCATGGAAATATCCTTGGATAAGTCAACTCGATTGGGACAAAGGTGTTGAATATTGTACTAGTGATGAGTTTAAGGTATGATTGATCACATTATTGTGGCTATTTTAACACTTAATGATTTCATGTACTAATGAGAGGCATCATATTTGAAGGAGCGGAGTAAAAAGAGTAGAGAAAGGTCATCGAAAAAGAATACGAGCTATCAAGGAGGCCCACGAGGCTACCTATAGTAGTTATTTCGGTTTTTTACTAGGGACTTTAACTACAAGCTCCGCTCGGTTTTTTCATTCCTGAAGAAGTTCATATCTTACCCGGATCTTCGTCCATAATGGTACGCTCATTCGCAACCACTGATGAAGGATTCCTCGAAAAGTTAAGGATTAGTAATCTTTTTTAGAAATCGAACGGATTCAGAAACAATTTTTCCAGTATCAATGATCAGTACTGGTGCTCTCCAAGGTTCACCAATTATTTAAATGTTAGCAGGTCTCTTTGTATTATGAAGATGAGATGGTAATTTTTAAAGAATCACATTAAAGTGATAAATACACAATATATCTAAGTCTTAACTCTAGTTTCTGATATGTTATATTGTAATTTCAGGTCAAGGGATCCATGTCTCATAGGTGCCTCAACATATAGTATGGCTCAAAGCTCATTCGACGGAAGAAGATGGAATGGTGAAGTTTAAGAATCCTATTGATTTGGAAATCGCTGAAGCAATTGTAAGTATCTAGGAATATTTGTATTAAAGTTCAGTGCTAATGTCAGAATGATAATTCGTTTAGCGTACATGGACTGGTGTCTCATAGAAACAAGCATGATTACACGTAATTTGTAGAGTGTAGCTGGCTAAATTGTGTCAATTATATATTACATGATTTGGTTTCTATCGTATTGTTAAAATTCTTCTTCTTCCAATCTGGCTTTGGGAATAATAAACTGTACGGGGAACTTTTTCTTTAACACCTTTCCTTGTGTAAAGTCCTTAGAGGTTTCGTCTAAACCAAGTATTGTGTGTAGTTTGAAGTACTTAAACGGTCTTTACAAAATATAGCAACCAAAATGGTTATTTCCTTGCCATGATGAATTGTGTACTCTTCTACTGACAAACAGAGTTCTTTGCAACAAGAATGGATATTTATTTGCCATGATGAATTGTTTATGAAACAGAGTACGTGTATTTCTGCTGACAAATAAACATCGTTCTTTAATTTAATACGTCCAAAATAATATTTTTCCTGTATAATACAACGTTTATGAGATTGATTTCATGAATTTCGTGCATGAAAAAAGTGTCCTCGTCCACCCCAAGACTCCAAGGAATGTGGATACTATATTTGTCGGTACATGCTTGAGACTATAGAAAAAAGACGGCAAGCAATTCCTGCAAAGGTATTTGTTTTCCTTGTAACAAATCTTTGATTAACGGTAGTGGTGGTTCATATAATTATTTAGTTCCATGATGCGAGATCACTTCTATATCCATCTATTTAGTTTGGAAATGCGTGTGGGATTGCACAGGATCCCGTACTTATTAGACTGGTAATGGTGGTTGGATTTTGGTTAATACAGGTTTGTAAATTGGACACGAGTCCTAAATTAAGTTTTAGGCGGCCCATATTACAAACGGAATTCTGCCGAATTTTCTGTAGAAACGTTGTAATTTCGATGTTAAAAGTTAGTTGGTCACTCACTTGTTGTATAATAAGTACTTTGGATTTACTTTATCATTTAGGAAATTGTTAAGAATGAAGCTACACTTTAGTGTTGAGTTATATTTGGTTCTTGATGCGTGTTTTATTCATACTTATCTTTTTTGCAGTACTTTAATGGAGCTCCAACGTCCTACTCTCAAAGTAAGATTGACGAGGTTAGAGACTTGTGGGTTAAATTTGTGCACGAGTATAAAGAGCGAGACGATGATGAACTTGAAGCTACTATCGATTTAGGGTAGAAAGTAAAATTGATATAACATCAATTTTTTAAACTTTGAGCTTATTTTTATATAGTACAAAACATTGCATTATATTGATTGAAACGCTGAGCATTCTTGAAATAAGGATATTGTATTCATTAACATTTTGAATTGAATGAATGAAATTTTTTGCACAATATTGTAAAATTTTAGTATAATTTGGTTGATGGATAAAAAAAATAACAAAAAAATTTAATTATAAATATATATTCACGAGAATTAAAAAAAAAGTAACAAAGAGACCCCCTTATGTAGATGTACAGTGTTTTACGTATTTTATGGTTTAATAATTATGTATAGCAAAGAGACCACCTCATGGATGCAATTGGTTCTTAACTCATAGCAAAGAAACCATCTTATGGATACAAGTGGTTCTTTACTCATAGCAAAGAAACCACTTGAAGAGAAAAAAGTGGTTTTTACGAAAATGCAAAGATATCGGAACCTAAAATAAATGGTTCCTTTTCCTTCTGCCATATTTAATTTGTCAACACTTAAGAAACCACCTATCTTAAATGGTTGGTCTTTTCTTTTTATTTAAATAACCACCTCTCATAGGTGGTTTCTTATCCTAAGAGACCATTGACCTAGAAACCCCCTTATGAGTTGGTTTCTAAGGGGTTTCTTAAGGGATCTCTTAATAATTTTTTTTTTGTAGTAGTGATACTAGATTGGGGACTAGCTTCCATCTTCTTATCTCACCAGAACCACACTGAATGTTGTCTGCGTCATTGCTAGATATAAGCAGAGTAGTTCTCGATCTATTTACTTGGCAAGCAATGACGGTCATGAGAGGTACTCTTTGAGTCTCTACAAGGTGTCTTCTTCTTGTTCAATCCATTCAAACCTCTTGTTTTTGTGGAGGACGTTATTTTATAGTTTGCACTTATCAGAAGATTAGGAAATGAATTTTTTGAGGGTTGCAACTCGTCTTGTTAGTTTCTTAACGTCTTTGACTGACCCGGGATATTTGAGGTTTACTATTGCTTTGATTTGATCTGAGTTGGCTTCATTTCCTCGTTGGGTGACTATGTGTCTTTGGAATTTTCCGGACGATACTTCTAATGAGAATTTAAAAGGGTTGAGTTGCATAGTGTTTATAGTACTTCTAATGATTGAGTTAAGTGCTCTATGTCATCCGTCGCTTTGGTGAATTTAATGAGTATGTCATCAATGTACACCTTCATAATTTTTTGATGAGTGCTTATTTTTGCATATTTTTACCCTTTAATATGATATTGTTGGTGTGGTAAATTAAGATAGCTGAGCTAAATATTATAATTTTATCATAGTTTGGGTTTAATCAGTTGTTATTACGTTACAGCTTACAAGATGTATTTTTATTCATTTAAATTATTAAGTGATGACCCATTTTAATTAAGGTACAAAAATATGTTTAATTCGTGTATGTGTAACGCCACGACTTCTAATCATTTTCATTTAGTTAATTAATCAACAATTCGCAGCGGAAATCCTAGCTTAGTCGGTGTGTCACACGCCGTACTTTTTCAGAGGAAAAATATAAGGGGATTTTAACTTTAAAAATAAGCACGAATAAGATATGAAATAATTAAAAATCTCATGACATTAATTTATAGTCGAAACACAAGTGTTCCGGTACTTGGAAATTAAAATAACAACTGAAAATTTAAAACTAGAGTGAGTAAATTGGAACAACTACACTTTGACTGATACTTCCTCACCACTACGCGTTTCCATAGCCATCATTAGTACCTAAAAAATGCATATAGTAACATCATGAGCCGATGCCCCATAACATACTAACCTAAAAACGCAAAATTCATTTCAAATCATTTTTTTGCAAACAGGGAGGGCGAAATTTCTTCAAACGTTTTGTAAAATCATTTTAAAAACTCAATACATATCATAATTCATAACTTTGAACTTCACAATTTCCATCATCTTTTATTAACATGGTAACTGGCTAGTATACTTGCGGGACATTTCCCACCTTGCGGGACGTCTCCCACCTTGCGGGACGTCTCCCACCTTGTGATAGTCCTCAAGGAGAACCCACCCTTGTTGGATCTACCACTCGCACCGATATGTCATCAACTTTAAAATCTTGGGGTACCCCTCAAGCAGCAATCTCCCTTGTTGGGTGTACGCCGGGTGCGAAGGTACGTGCACGACCAAATAATCATAAGCATATAGTAACATTACACTGCCATAACCTCTTTCACTATTCATTATCATGTTGCACGTATTTTATTATTGGTTCATATATCACACTTTCATAAACTCCAGTTGAAACATGCTCTAACATCAGTTCTCATAACTTCCTCTTATTCGAAATTTCATACTTGACGGACATTAAAATTTTCCCCACAATCCGAATAAAATTCGTTCATAAACATAGTTCTCTTTTTCATCATCATATTTATACTCGTATTTGCAAAGCATTTCATAATCACATTTCAATGGGATTGTGAGTGTTAGCAATAGATGTTACCTAGGTCCGCTGTGCCTGATTCTTAGCCTTTGATGGATCGTTCTTCTCGAGCTCCAAGGACCGCTTCTTAGATTTGAAAATTAAATATTTAAAAAGGAATCGTTCAATTTAATATCACATTATATCATAAACTCTTTATAATGAAATTCTTTAATTATTTATTAATAAAATCATTTTATTTCAATTACCTAATTAAATAGTTTTAGCTAAACTAATTAAAACGATTTTCCTTAATTAATAAGTTTTCATAATAATGTAATTAAAACATTATATAACATTGTGAACTTAATTATTGCTTAAACATAAAATCAGATTTATGTAAATATAATTAAATATAAGTAGGGCAATAATATTAACTAAATTAAGTAGGAATGGAAATAAATATTAAGTGTCTTACATTGGTTTAGAGAGGAGTCAAAGGTTGAGTTGGAATGGGTATTTTAATTCCCACAAACTGGTTCTATGAATCAGTTTCTTAAACCTTTGGCAGAATGAAACGAAACTGAAGGAGGGAGAAGGAAAGAGTAACGGCTGGTCTGGTCCTGGTGGTCGGCGAGAAGGGGATGCAGTCGAAGCAGAGGGGAGTTGGCCGGATTTTTCTGCCGGTGGTGTTGTGGCTGTGCTGATGTTAATGCAAAAAAGGTTACTCCGAATTATCAATGTATATGACCCTCACAATTTTTTGATATGGTTAATTGTACGAAACAAGGCCATGAGATCCATGGATTTCAAGCTTAATTCCACTTTCATGTCCATGATAAGTTGGGTTGATGATGAAGCCCAATAAATTTCAGACAAGGTGTTCTTTAGTTGCCTTGTACTCCAAGTTCTTAGTTGTCTTGAGTTGTAATTTAAGGAAGATTATCTAGAAGATATTTCCTAATTATATAGATGATTTGGACATATGGTAGGAAGGTTTAGGGATGCTGATTTTTGTCATTAAGGAGAGTGCAAATTTTTTTTTTGAAAAAGGTAAAAAGAAATATATATCATCTCAAAACACTGTACAAGTGTACAAGGACAGGGCCTTGGGACTCAACTGCGAAAACATCAAAAACTCTTCTCCATCTACTATTGCATCATTTCTACTTTGAAAGCCACCATATAGGATGGGTTTGACAAAGGATAATCACTTGCAGCATCTGGAGAGACCATCAAAAATCTATTCAAACTTTATACAAAACTCAAACAAGAAGACACTTCAACCAATCCTTGTTGGCTGTGCTGACTTTCCTTGGCATTACAGTTGACACTCTAAAAAACACATTCCTTAGCAATCTTTTGTGGTCTTCTCTGGTTGACTAATTAATCCTTTCCAAATACTGTTGTTTCTTTGTTGCCAGATCACATAAAGGAGTCCTAGGAAGCAAGCTTGAATCACCTGCCTCGTAAATTTGCCCACTACATGCATCAGACTATTAATGTAGTCTTCCATAAGCTTTCTTTCTTTTGGGCAATGTCCCAATTATGCTTACCCATGACAGCCTGGTTCCAGGCTACACTATCATGAACACCAAGGCCACCCTGCTTTTTGGCCTACAGATCAGATCCCATGAGATGGAATGGGCTCTTGAGTACACAACTTTCCCATCCTAAATGAAGTTCCTGTAGATGGCTTTAATTTCCTTCAACACCTTTTTAGGAATGATGAACATGTTGGCCCAGTATAAGTGAAGATTCAGAAGGACAGAGTTGACTAGTAGGGTTCTCCCTACATAAGATAGAGTCCTGCAACCCCATGACTTGATTCTGCTAGTAACTTTATCAATCAGATATTGACAGTCATCCTTGTTGAGCTTCTTAGAACTCACATTAACTCCCACATACTTAAAAGGGAGGCTGTCCAATTTGAATCCTGACATCTGAAGTATGGCTTCTTGGGTGTCAGGGGTGACATTACACAGGTAGATGTTGGATTTACCTGCATTTGCACAAAGACTAGAGGTAGCAGAGAATGTAGCCAAGCTTCTGCATAATAATGATATAGATTGCCTATCTCCTTTGCAAAACATAATGAGGTCATCTGCAAATACTAAGTGATTGAGCTTTAATCCTTTACCCTTTGAGTGGAAGTGGAATTGAGAGTTTTGCCCTACTTGCTCCAAAAGTCTTGAAAGATATTACATACACATCACAAATAGAAGGGGAGACATTGGGTCTCCCTGTCTTAAGCCCCTCTTTCCTTGAAAGTGGCCCTCCAATCCCTGATTGATATTTAAGGAGAAAGAAGGAGTAGAAACACATGTCATGATCAAAGCAATAAAGCTCTTAGGGAATTCAAAAGCCTGTAGAATCTCTTCAACAAATTCCCACCTTACTGTGTGATATGCTTTTCGAATGTCAATTTTGATAATACACCAACTTGGAGAATTCTTTCTCCCATATCTAACTACAATATCTTGCAAAATACTTATATTATGAATGATTTTCCTACCTTCCACAAAACTAGTTTGGTTATGTGCTATTAGAGAGGGTAGCATAGTTTTGAGCCTATTACTTAGCATTTTGGTGATACATTTGTAAACAACATTACAACAAGCAATTGGATGATAGTCAGAAACAAATTCAGGGTTATAGACTTTAGGAATCAAATATAAGATAGTGTGGTTAATAGCTTTTAGGATTTTACCATTTTCCAAGAACTATAGCACAACATGAGTAAATTCTTCACCTATGATGTTCCATGCTTTCTTGAAGAAGGTGTTATTGTAACCATCAGGACCTAGAGCCTTCTGTCCAGGTATAGAGAATAACATCTTCTTCACTTCCTCTAGGGAATAAGGGAGTTGAATACTGAAATTCTGATCTTCTAAGAGGACAAATCACACTTTCACAATCTGATCATTGCACCTAATTCTTTCACCCCCTAGGGAACCAATAAGCTCTTTGTAGAACTTCAGGAAGGCCTCAATAATATCTTTTGGATCTTCACACCAATCATCGTTCATATCTCTAATGGCAACCACCTTCTTTATATATTGTGTCATTTTGATGCTCCTATGGAAGAAAGTAATATTTTCATCTCCAAGTTGTAGCCAATTGATCTTAGCTCTCTGTTGGAGTGAGGTGAAGTAGAACTTCCTAACCTTTTGCAATTCACCTAAGATTTGCCCCTCCTTATCAACTGCTTGCTGATTATTGTTGGGGTCCTCATGCACTTCACTCTGGGCCTGCTGAAGTCTTCTCCTGGGTTCAAGATATTTCACTTCAATTTCTGTACAATTTGCCCCATTTAAAGCTCTAAACTCCTTCTTTAGCTTCCTCAATCTAGTCATCATCCTGGACATTGGAATCCCATGGATTTAGGAGTCCCACTGAGCTTTGACCAAGGTGGTGAAGTTTTAGTGAAGAGCCCATATGTCTTTATCTGAACATCTTTATAGATCCAATATCATCTACTAGTGAAATTACAGATGGACAGTGATCAAACCATCCCTCAGGGAGGTAGCTAACAAATGCATCCTTGTATTCTATCACCCATTCTTCATTCACTAATGTCCTGTCAATTTTACTGTAGACTCTATCCACTCCCTTTTGCTTGTTTGACCAGGTGTAAGTGCATCCCATTCTTGTCATATCAGATTAGCCACAAAATTCCACACATTCTCTGAAGCTCATCACATCTCCTGTATGAATCACATTCCCAATCCTGACTAAAAGGTTAAGGGGACAATTAAAGCCTCCTGAAACCATCCATGGGACCTCAATGTTTTTTCCTATCTCCTTTAAGCATTGCCATAAGATCTCCCTCTCCCTGGCATCATTCCTCCCATACACCACAGTGGAGAAGAATTTCATTTTTAGAGATATATTATACACCTCCAAGTGAATCAGTTGGGCTGTTGTAGTAACTACTTTCACCTAGAAGAAGCTAGGCAACCAGGCTACCAAAATTCTACCACCTTTAGTGTGACTAAAGTTAGTGGTAACGCACCATCATGGAACCATATAAGGATTCATCTTGGGAAAGCTATTAGAATTCAATTTAGTTTCCAAAAGATCAACCATACCAATCTTGATACTCAGAAGGAATTCCTTAATTTCCTTCTGCTTATTGAGCTGTTTAAACTCGTTATGTTCCATATGCGAATCCTATCTATGGTCTAGCCTTGAGGCTGACCCCTTCCCAGGTGTAGTGTGGATCATAACTTCTCCTACAATCATCTCTGTGATATCACCTCCCTTCTCCTCACCTAACACATCATAGTGGTTGTGAGTTTTAAGGAGGTGAATTCCATCTTTTGCTGTGTGCTCTTCCCCTTCTTTCCTGGTTCTGCCTGTCTCTTGTCAGTCTTCTCCTTTTTTATGTCAGGGATGGTCTGATCTTCATCCTGAGGTTGCTCTGGCTCAGTGCTGTGAGAGTACAGCTTCTCAGTGACATTTGCATTCTGAACCTTGGACTTTAGAACCCAAGCCTTCCTGTTCATCTTGCACTCCTCCTTCTTGTGCCCTAGTTTCTTGCATTACTCACATCTCACAAGCTTCCATTCAAAAATGACCTTATGTGACATCATGACTCCATGCTCATTGATGTATTCCAATTTATCAGTAAATTCCTCATTAATGTCCACCTCAATTAGGTATCTGACAAAATCTATCTTGTCCCTATTCTTGGTTGCAATATCAGGCTTTATAGGTTCACCTACAGTGGATATAATCTTCTGCAAACATTTCTGTCTCCAGTATTTTATAGGTAAATCCGGCAATTGAATCCAGACAGAAATTCGTTTCAATTAATCTGGGTTAATATCCATCCAATCTGACCTTTGTTTTATGAATACAGGGCACTTGTCAAACATCACATGACAAAAATTGAGGGCTTTTGCTTACCATCTTGTGACAAAAAACGGATTAAGAAAATTACTTTTTTATAATTAGAATAACGTTATCAATGTTTTGGTGTCCCCATAGTCGTTTACAGAAACCCATGAAAGCATTGACATGTGGATTCACACCCATCACATACGCTAGGGTTCCAAGTTTCCAGTGATCAAGTTCCTCAGCTATGTCATCAAATGATAGCGTAATTACAAGTTTTGAAGAGATAATACCTCCATTATTCAATATCATTAGACACAGCTTGAACAGTGGGTTGCTATCCTTCCTTCATCACTGATAGCCATTTAGACAGCATGGAGTTCCTTTTCGATCCTTCAATTAGCTCTTGTGCCGTTTGCTCTTGTGAAAGAACTATATTGTCCATTTCCTCCTCAAAATATAGGTTAAATTTGGGGATATCCTCCACATTCGATCTTGACTTTGTGTTCGATTGGTCAAAATCCTTCTTCGCCATGTCAAGTTGGTCATGAATGTCAGATTCATTCTGGGTTTTGTGCCCTCCATTGGATGAATTCTGACCCTTTTTCCTCGCCATTGCAGAGGGTTAGAGAGATAAGGTCCAGTTAGAGAGAGAAAAACATCGCGACAGAGAGTGCAAGTTGGAAGATTAGATTCTAGGGATTTTGAAGCAAGTTGTAATATTCCCTTTCCCTTATTTCGGTAGCTGATTTTTTGTGCATTATAATGAGCTTGTAAGCTATTTAAGCTTCAAAATTATTAAAAATCAGTATAAGTGAATTAAATTGAAATTTCAGACTTTAGTCTTTGTGAATTTTGACTTACATCTTGCCAAGTTTCTATTGTTTTTAGAGAGTGAATCTAATAACAAGAACCTTAGTAATTAGGCGAGTGAAACCTAATTCTAAGCGACTTTAATACAATTAGTGAGTGAAGCTAACTTGTTTAATCTCAATACTATCCTCCTATTTCAAGTTTAAGGTGAGTGAAACCCTAAATTTAATTTAGAACCCTTAACGAATCATAACTGAGTGAAGGTTGTGAGGACTTAAGCTTGCATCCATCTCGGATTCATATCATGTGCTGCGGGGCAGCAAAATAGAGGGCGTTCTTGGGTGAGGGCGTAGTGAGTGCGGGCAGGGGAAGGGCTGCTGGTGGCGGACAGACAACGCCGACGAAGAGAGGGGTGGCGCCTGGTGTCTAAGTAGGTTCATGGTGGTACAGAAGGTGGTGGTCTGGTGTTTCGTCGCGGTGGTGTGCGAAAAATAGAGAATCTTCCCTTTCAAATTTCTGATTTGCTTTTGCTCAGTTTGGTGTTGTTTTTGGATGCTAAACCTTATTGTAATCCAAGTTATAGCTTTTGAGATTGATTGTTTAACTCTAGTGACATTGTTTTCATGGAGTTTCAATAAGAAGGGAAGGTGAGCAAAGAAGAGGAGGAAGTGTTGTTGGTGATTTTACTGGGTTGAAGAAACTGCTATTTATAGCGTTTGAAGGGGATAGATCTGCCCAAGTCAGCAGAATTCTACTGGGTATGGTTAACCTTGGGGAGCAAGGTGTTTTGGGAAGGGGGAGTAGGTCAGTCAAACGGGAAGGGGAAGGTGACGGGTGGTGAAGCTGCAGGGAGGGTTTTCACTTTCTTTTTCTTTTTCTTACAAAAAAAATATGGTTGATTACTCACAATAATAAAACTTACTAGTTTAGAGAGTAAATAGGAAATTTAAGCAAAATAATTATTACCATAAAAAATATTATGTTTTTCGCAAAATAATAAAAATAATACTTATTTTAATATCAATAATAATTATTATAATTAAAATTTTGAAAAGAAATTTATAAAATTTCCAAAGTTTAAATTAAGACTTTTTATGCTAACAAAACGGTTTAATGATGATTATAAAGTTGTCGAATTTTCAGGGTGTTACAGTAATTTTTGCAGGGGTGTTGTGGTATTTTTGCCATATCCTCTCATACAGAGTTGAAACGAGATGATTCAAGCAGTTACGAAAATCTGAGATAGAGCACTACAATTTTTATACAAAATTTGAATTCAGATCCTGAATTTTTGATGGCTTAAATTACTAGAGATCTAACAATATTACAATAAATATGCCTACAATATTGTATGGGGTCTACCTAGCAGACCTCCAGCTGGCAGCAGCCTGCCACTCCACGTCAGAGCGCCTGGAGCAGAGCAGACCTCCTCAGGCAGACCGCTCCGGACATAGCCTCTAGGCTGGAGTTTAATGAAGGGCTCGTTCCCCTCTGGCCCCACTTCCAAAGAGGCCCACTCACTTTACTAGGTCGGTTACAAGTCCATGTCTCATATAAATACCCATGCCCATGCATGGGTAAGGACGTTCAATCAAACACTCACAAAATACTTGCACTTGATACTCGTTTTCTCTCTACTAGAGATCTTGTGCTCAATTTGGACTGACTTAGGCATCGGAGAGGCGATCCTCGGAACCACCCCCGAGGTTTCTCCTTGTTTTGCAGGTAACCATCACCACGAAGGACGTTTGGGAGCCACGATTCCACCGAGTCCCCACCACCACATTCACTGTTGCTGTCTTGGACAGAAACAATTTGGCGCTAGAAGGAGGGGGTAGAGTCGAAAAGCCCAATCTACAACTTCGCAATGGTGGTTCCAACCTCAGAAACGCTCGGTTCCGACAGTTCAGGAGGGGAGAAAGAAACTCTCCGCTGAGAGAGCAAACACGAGATCAACAAGAAGGGGTAGTGCTGCTACCACTAGATCAGGCAGGAGGAAAACACCATCACCCCCCGCCGTGAAACCAGGCAGACCCCACAGCCAAGCAGCTTAGTGGTCATGCCCACACCGGAGCAACTTCGAGCAGCCTTTCAAGTGCTGCAGTCTGCTCAACAGTTTATGGCAATGTTGAAGCCAACCTGCTCGAAGAGAAAAGAACTAGAACACACGATTCAGTTCGAAGGCACCTACGGCTGTCATCTGAAGAGGGGAGACAGCCACAGCAGACCCTATGCGGGCACATATGACGAACATCACACCCATCCCGCTCGACGTTGGAGTATGGCCTATCTAGCCGCTCTGGACCCGGGTACATCAAGAAGGGCTGGCAGGGAAGCAGAAGTGGGATACTGAAATAATGCAGCAAGATCATCCCCGTATGTTCAGGGAACCCGACACCCACGGGGGATACGGCAGCCCTCAAGCCGGAGATCTGTCCATAGAGGAAATCCAAGGGTGTGACCCAGAATGTCCAGCCGCGACCCAGAACCAGGCACAACTCAGGAGCTGAAGAGTCCCTGTCTGCGCCTGGTGGCGGAAGCGGTCGAGAAGGCATGTCAGCCTGAGATTAGGAACAATACCAGAGGAGGGGCTCTGGCGATAGTGGAGCCCCCACAGACCTCAGAGGACTCGTAACCATAGAGTCAACTCCAGACCCATTGTGGTCTCACCAGCAGAAGAGATGAGATCTCCTTCCAAGTCTCCCTTCACACCTGAAATCATTGCGGCCAGGTGTCGAAAGCGAAGCTCCCGTCCAATCTCAAGTTCGAAGGGGGGGGCCCTGAAGGAGCATGTGGCAGCCTTTGAGACCGCATGGAACTAGGAAATTACAATGAGGCCACATGGTGCAGACACTTCCCTGCCACTCTGACAGGGATAGCACAAACCTGGTTCAGGACTATTCCCCAAGGAACGATTGCTAACTTTGATGAACTGAAGAAGAGATTCAAAGAGCATTTCGTTAGCGGAAGTTGGAAGAAATCCACACATGAGCTGCTATTGCTGAAGCAGACTCAGAATGAAAGCTTGCGGGATTTCATAGGGAGGTTCAACAAAGAGTTGGTGCACATCCCAGAGCTGGAGCAGAAGCTCGCTCTGCACGCTATGAGGAACGCCTACCCCACGCCAGTAAATTCAGAGATGATCTTAAATGGGTCACCATGAAAGAACTCAGCGAGGCCCTGGCCCTGGCAGAAAAATACATAGCCGTGAAGATTTCAACAAAGCATCGACACACGGAGCAGAAACAGGCAGACCTGCTAGACAGGATACCAGGCAGAATGAGCACCATTTCATGGGGGGCAGACTGAATTTTGGAGGCCCCAGGCCCCATCAGAGCAGAGGGAGAGAAAAACAAAAGAAGCAGAGAGAGAAGCAGACCGGCTGAAGGCCCAAGAGAAATATAATAACTATAGCAACCTCAGCGCGCCAAGGGCTGAGATCTTTCTGACCAACAGAGATGACAGCAGGTGGCACAGACCACCACCCACCAAGAAGAGAAGTCTAGGCTCAAACATGGCGAATTCTGCGCTTTCCATGAGGCGCCAGGCCACAATACAGAAGACTGCATAAGCTTGAAAAACGATCTGGAAAGCCTGATCAGACGAGGCTACTTCAAAGAGTACCTCGCCGGAATCAAGGGATCAAGGAGAAGGAGCAACAGAGCAAGGGCGGACATTGCAGGACAAGCGAGCAGAGATCGAAGGAAGGGAAAAGAAGACGGTATACGTCATATTTGGCAGTTCTAGCTCGATAGGGGAGAGAGGGCTCATCTAAGGGCAACTCACCCACCCTAACCTCTACTCCATCAACCAGGCAGAGCTGAGCCCAGATCTACCAAACATGACCTTCACAGAGAAGACTGCAAATGCATCAGTTTCGCACTGTGACCCTCTTGTGGTCACTCTGGAGATTAGCAGGGTAGATGTGCGAAGAATACTGGTAGATGGCAGGAGCGCCGTGAATATCCTTTATAAGGATACCTTCGATAAAATGGAGCTAGATCGTTCAATGCTGAAGCAAGGAGGAACTCCAATCGTGATCAACGGGGAATTCCATCATCCCAGAGGGGAAAATACATCTGACAGTGACCGCAGAGGGGCAGAACGGAGTGAAGAGAGCGGTAGTACAAGAGTTTCTGGTGGTAGACCTCCCGTCACCATACAACGCTCTGATGGGAAGGAAGTTCATCCGAGGCAGTACAGGGAATCCTGTCAAACCATCATCAGACCATGCTTTTCTTAAGCAGTACTGGAGAAGTGGGCAGACTGAAGGGAGACCAGAGAGCAGCTAGGTCATGCAATCTGACCGCTCTAAAGAAGGATAAAAGACCTCCTCCTGACCACTCTGGGTCCAGGAGAAAGAGGAGAAAGGAAAAGAAAGAAGGAAAGAAGAAAGAGGCTGAAGAAGCCAAGAAGGACCAGACTGAAGAAGCTGGGAAAGAAAGAAAGGAAGGAAAGGCCAAAGAGGTCAAGCAGAGAGAGGAAGAGTGTGCTGGTATCAGTGAGGCCGATGTCGGCCACAAGCAGGCAGGAAGAAAATAAGCCTGAACCGGGGGAAGAGACGGAAGAGGTACTCTTGGGAATGGAAGAAGGCGAGGCAGTCAGGATAGGCAAAGACCCCGCCACATCAACCACAAGTTGAACACCGCCGCAGGATATAGACCTGTGAAGAAGAAGAGGAGGAACTACTCTGCGGAGAAAAATAAAGCCATCGAGGAAGAAGCTCGAAGCTGCTTGAGGCAGGGTTCACAGAGCCCTGCAAATATCCAGAATGGTTGGCCAATGTGGTAATGGTTAAGAAGACGCACGGAGCTGGAGGATGTGCGTTGACTTCACAGACCTTAGCAAGCCTGCCCCAAGGGCTGCTATCCCTTGCCAAGAATCGACCAGCTGGTAGACTCTACCAGTGGGCACGCTCTCAGCTTCATGGACGCGTTCAGCGGATACCATCAGATCTTCATGGACCCTGCAGACAAGGAAGATGGCATTCATCACCCCCTATCGGGGTATTTTGCTATGTCATGATGCCCTTCGGCTGAAGAATGCAGGCGCCACCTATCAAAGGGCTGATGGATCAGGTCTTTGCCGGTCAAAAGGGGAAGGAATTTGGAGGTGTACATAGATGACGTCATCACCAAGAGCAAAACTGAGATTGACCATATAGCAGACCTCAAGGACCTTCGCCACCTCCGCAAACACAGCAGAAACTGAATCCTAAGAAATGCGTGTTTGGAGTACGGTCAGGGAAATTCCTGGGCTATCTGGTCAGCGAAAGGGGGATCGACGGGAATCCCGATAAAGTGCTCGCAGTATGGATGCCAGAGCCTAAAAGCAACAGAGACATCCAGAGGCTGACAGGCAGACGACAGCCTGTCCAGATTCAAAGCTCGGTGCCGAGAAAGCTCTCCCATTCTTCAAAATATTGAAGGGGAACAAAAGCAGTTCAGGTGGGAAGCAGAGCAGAAGGAGGCATTCCAGAAGTTGAAGTCACACCTCTCTCTGGTCCGCCAACAACTGGCCAGACCCAAGACCGGGGAAGCTTCTCTCCTATACATTGCCGTTACAACTGCAACTGTGAGTGCAGTCCTGCTGAAGGAAGAGAACAAGAAGCAGCAGCCGGTATATTTTGTAAGCCACACCTCACGGGTGCGCGAAACACGCTACCCATTTATAGAGGGGCGACTACGCAGTAAATGCTGGCCACCAGAAAGCTGAGGCCATATTTTGACGCGCGTCCCGTCACTGTGCTGACAAATATGCTCTGGAAAGGCAATGGAGAAGGTAGACAAATCAGGGAGAATCATGAACTGGGCCCTGGAGCTGACAGGGTTCGGTATCACATCGCCCCACGAACCTCCATAAAACCACAAGCTCCCGCTGATTTCCTAGCAGAGTGTGCCTATTAGGAATCAGTAGGAGAGCCCAGAGCCTGGGGAGGTCCTGGATGGGTCTGCAACCATCAACGGCTCTGGGGCAGGCGTGGTCATCAGAACCCCAGAGGGAAAGTCATTGAATATGCCTTGAAGTTCATGTTTTCGGCGACCAATAATGAATCAGAGTACGAAGCGGCCATCGCTGGATTGCAGCTCTGCCAGACCCTGGAAGCCAAGCACGTCCACCTCAAAATAGACTCTCAGTTGGTAACCAACCAAGTCAAGGGGGAGTACGAGGCCAAGGAGCCGACGATGCGAGCTACCTAGTCAGGATGAGGTCTCTGATTTCAAATTTTGAAACTTTTAGAATTGAACAAGTGCCTAGAGAACAGAACGCACAAGCAGATGCCCTATCCAAATTAGGAAGCAGCAGTCTGAAAAAGGCTGTACAGGTCTGTTCTGGTGAAGTCAGACCCACCAGTGCAATCTGCGAGGATGCAGAGCGAGTTTTGGAGCTGGAAGATATGCCAGAGTGGATCAAGGAGATCGCTGAGTATAAACAGACTGGCAAATTACCAGAAGGGAAAATGAAAGCAAGAAAGCTCGAGCAGACAGCATGCAGATACTGCCTGATCGGGGACGAGCTATACAGGAAAGTCTTTTTCTGCCCCTACTCAAATGCGCTAGGGCGAGGATGCAACTACATATTGAGGAGATTCATGAGGGACTCTGCGGACACCATATCGGACCAAGAGCTCCGGCCATAAAGCTCTCGGAGCCGGTTATTATTGCCACAATGAAGGCTGACTCTGAAGCTCTGGGGAAAAATGCGACAGCTGCCAGAGGTTTGCGCCGAACATCAAGCTGCCCGCAAACGACCTCATGCCAACTCTACAACCCCTATCCCATTCGCCCAATGGGGGCTAGACATCCTGGGACCCCTTCGAGCAACGGCCTAATATCAGAAGAGATGGTTAATTGTGGGGGTAGACTACTTCACTAAGTGGATGAGGCAGAAGCCCTATCCACCATCCAGAAGCAGCCGTCAGAAATTTTTTTGTGGCAGAACATCATCACCAGATACGGGATTCAGAAGGCTTTCGTCTTCGACCACGGGAGACAGTTTGACAACATGCCCCTATCAAGGTGGTTGGAGCAGTTTGGGATCAAATATGCCCTATCTTCAGTCTGCAACCCTCAGTGCAATGGTCAGGCCGAAGCTGCTAACAAGCAGATCCTGATAGGCCTACAGAAGAAGCTGGAGGAGCAAAAAAGCAAGTGGCTAAAGGAGCTGCCTAACACTCTTTGGTCGATCAGAACCACAGTCAAAGAATCAACTGGGCAGACCCCCTTCCTACCTGGTATACCTGTTGAGATCGGGTCCGAGAGTCTGAGGATCAGCCTATTTGAGCCAGGGGTCTGAACGACGAAGCCCTGAGGATAAATCTAGATCTGCTGGATGAATACAGAAACGAAGTTAGGTTCAGAATGGAAGTCTACAAAGAAGAGTCAGCAGATACTATAACCGGAAAGTGAGGCTAGGCCTCTGGAGGTAGGGGATCTGGTACTCAGAAATGCAGCAGCTGTGCAGAAAGACAAAATACACGAAAATCCGTCGGCTAAGTGGGAGGGACCTCTACCAGGTTGCTGAAGAGCTACACCCCGGAACCTACAGACTGAAAAAGAATGGATGAAAGTTAACTGAAAAGCAACTGGAATGCCCGAATATTGAAAAATACTTCGTGTAACCCAGATTGTATCAAAACGCTCATGAATGAAAGGCCTTTGAGCCACCCTTTGTCCACCACTCTCCATTTCGCATTAAACCCCCCGTCCCCTTATCAATTCTTTATGAAAAACAAAATGCCAAAATCAGATAGACCATCAGCAGACTGAGAAAAATACCACAGTCCGGCAAAAGAAAACAGGGTCTGAGTCAGACCGAAGGCTGAAGAGGCTCTTCAGACCCAGAAGTAAACTATATAATCAAGAAGGGAGCCAGCCAAAAGGTTAACTCTGTCCAGAGCCCCTGAGGCCCGCAGAGTGATCGGATGCCGGCTCGACTTACCGATGTCATAGACCTCTACCTCTAAACCTGCAGGGCCGAAGGCCCAAAAGCAGCAAGGATAAGTCATAGACACCTAAGGTTAATGGGGACGCCAGGAAAGTTCCTTAGAACCAAACGTACCCCGACACGAAAAAGATGGCAGAAGGAGCTAAAGGGTGAACCCCAAAACTCCCAGAATCATCGTTACTTAGGGCGTCAAAATACCCCCTTGCTCTGCCATTGTTGAATCCTTGTCATGCATAAGGCAGAGCAGAAGAGTAAGGGCCCCTAAATCCCACCACTGAGCAAATCTCACCGGCCACCAAGCCAAGTAAATGACAACGCCCAGATATATTGCTTGATGGCACGGCAGACTCATCATCAGAGCAGAACGCAAGTACTTAGCAGAAATAACAAAACTTGGTATGCATCAAATAGAAAGCACAAAAGTCAACAGAAGAACGCAACTCGCATTGCAGGAGAAAATAATTGAATCTTACATAAGAAGATCTGGCTATAAGCCGAATCAGAGTGCTACATAGTACTACAACAACGGCAGCTACCTAATCAAAAGAAGGGCGCAAATACAGATGAAAAGGAAGAATGTTTGACTATTTAGTTACAAATATTACAAGATAAGTCAATTAGGATATCATTGGAGGGCAAAAACGGAGGACTGCAATCAGTTCAGCACAGGCTCCCAGCTTCATACACCTCAGTAGCTCAGACAGGAGTCACAAGAAGCTGAGGCGAAGCATGAGATAGCCGCCCGAGGTCCTATTGCTTGGGAACGGAGCTGCCATCCTTTGCAGAGCTCCCGTCAGCTTGCTGCTCTGAAGACTCTCCCTCTGAAGGCAGAGAGTAGAGCAACTCCAGATCTCTGAGCTCCTGAGTCACCGGAGGTCGCATATGCACCCTGACTGGCGTGGGCATCCTCAAAGGCATCCCAGTTGAGGGGCTGCAAATGCCGGAGAACCCTGCGGACCGCAACTTTGCAATCCTCCCAGTACTTGTTCCCGAACGCCTCCTCCATTGCGCAGCCCCGGGCAGCCTCCTCCGCCAGCAGCTGAGCCTCTTCTGCCTTTAGGGCTACCTCAGCCTCCTTAACTCGCTGAGCCTCCCCTCTCAGAAAGCCACTTGGAGAACTCCGCCCCTAGCTCCTCCTCCTTCTGTCTCAGAGCTGCCTCGACCTCCTTGGCTTGCAGAGCCAATTTAGCAGAGCAGCCTTCATGTTAAGCCCGTATAGCAGAGCTGGCGGCCCCTGAGCTGCTCCTGCTCCTTCAACGCTGCCTGCAGCCGGGCCTCGGAGGTTTTCAGCTTAGTCTCCACCGTCGAGCGAGACAACGCCTCACTGAGCTGGGAAGAGAGCCGGGAATGCTCAGCTGCGATAGCCTCTGCTTGCGCCGCCTGACCCTCCATGCGTTGGTTGACGGTCCGCAAGGTGTCGCGCTCCACAATCAGAGCATCCCTCCTCTTCGGTTTCGCGGCAGGTGGACACAATCAGAGAGTTCTGAGCCTTCAGCTTGGCATACTCTGCTCTCTGCTGTGCTATCTGAGCCTTAAGCTGCTACAGTTCAGAGATCTGCCTCATGACTACACCAACCCTACAGCATGGCAGAACTCCCCCAATGGGCGCCGGCCCGCGCGACGTAATCAATGAAAAGCAGATCAGAAAGAAATCTTAATGTCAGAAACAGATGACTGTAAAAAGGACAGACAACTCACCAAAGGGGACATCTTGAACAGCGTAGTCCGGTGAGAAGCGACTTGCCAGAAGCTCTCAACCACTCACTGGGATCAGGGGAAGGCCACGGACATCTGCTCCGCCCTGAGCCTCGTGCTGGTCATCCGCCGATTCCCTCTGCAGAGAACCTGAGCCAAAAGAAAGTCCAGTCAGGTCCACAGAAGGGAAAAGGCCGGAGCTAAGACCAGGTAAGGGGTACACCTTTGGTGGCGACGTCGTCCTCAACAACAACGATCCGAGGGGAGTCAGCAGGGAGACGAGTCTTCTTCTGAGGGGAGGAGCTCTTTCCCTCCCTCTGCCTCTCTGCTGGCCTCTTCTGGGGGAATGAGAAGAGACCTCAGGCTCAGCCATAGTCTGCTGAGCACCCTCTGCAAGGGGTTTGCTGGCCCGCAGTGGGGAGCAGAGGTCTGAAGAGCCGCATCAGACTGCACCTTCCTAGCCCTCAATCGCTGCTGAAGAAAACAAAGGTAAAAAATGTCGTCAGCAAAGTAAGCCACAGAACGAATTGACTCTACAAGAGGGAAGAGAGGAAAAGGAAACACCAACCACACGCGCCAGATCCTCGGAGTAGGGGCAAGGACATGCTTAAAGCCTCTTGAGGAGGAGGAGCAGCCTTCTACCAGGAGGAGTAGGCCTCTGGGCGGAGCAGTAGACTTCTGAACAGGGGGAGACACGACGGTCTCCACCACTGGGGCGGAAGCCGAGCTTTGGTGCTCCACCCTCTCATGCTGGAGGGGCTCCACCACCTCCTGGTTAGTCCTGAACAGGCGTAGGGACGGCCTGCCCAGCGGAACCTATCACATCAAAATAAAAACAGGGGGAAAGCAAGAAGGTCCAGGTAAAAAGAAGACCTATAAGAAAGAGCAGCCTGGGTCTGAAGAAGACACCTACCTGAGTGGCCTCACTCGATCCTCTGCAAACTGAGTCGTGACAGTCTTTAGCAGCCTCCGCTCCCGTCCTGTCAAACTTGGTCATGGCTTGGCGAGACTCCCTGACCGAGCCTCATCAGGCTGGGCAGAACCACCCACTGGAGTAGGTTCTTTCTCCGTCCTGTCAAACTCTGTCGCCGCTTGGTCCAGGCCTCCACGAAGACATCCTCCGCCACAGGTGGTTCTGGCATAAACAGAGAAAATGAGCTGCGATTAGCAGTGTGCACACAAGCAGAAAGAGTACCTTGTGGTTCATCGTAAGTAGTACCTGGTTGCGCAGGAGGAAGCTGTTGCAGGGGTTCAACAATCAGAAAAGTCCCTTGCAGAGTGCTGTCCCCCCTGCACTATCATCATCATCATCGTCTTCCGGCAGATGCGCTTCTCGCCGGGAACGATGGATCTGCAGAGGAACAGCCGCCGCCTCCTCCTCGTCATCAGATTGAATCTCGGTGACAGTGGCAGAGGGGCCCTTGCGGCCGGGACGTCCCAGTAAACCTATCCACAAGTTCCGGGCGCGTGGTCCGGAGGGAGGATGGTCCAAGGAAGTGTGGTAACTTCCTGATGAAATCAGGGACGGTGTAGGTCCCTGGTCAGGTACCGGACGATACCTGTGCCACACATTGAAGACTGACTCAGACCCAGCTCCCAAGGAATGGCAGACCCGAGTCTACAATATCAGAATATTCGTTAGCTACAGCAAGTCAGAATGCAGAAGGAAAATAATGGAAAGGGCAGAACATTCCAGCCAGCTCAAGACCCACCCCCAATCACTTGGCGAACAAACTGTCTCACGGAGCTGCAGCACAGTACAAACAATGAATGCCACGGGCGCAGCAGAATGGAAAATGAGAAGGCTGAGTTAAGGGCTGACAGAGCGCTTACCAGTAGTATGCTGGGACAGATGGCTATCCTCAGGAAGGCATTATGACACATCACATAGTGATGCGGTAACCAGTACTTGGGAAGAACGCTTTCGGCAGTAACCTTGGATCTGGACTTGAAGTAGTAGTAAGCTACCCTCGTCCCAGTTCAGCACATTTGGATCCAACTGCTTCTGGAAGTTAGGCTCACAGGGCGCAGAGGCCTTAAATTGAAAAGGTGCCCCCTCCTCCGTCGGTACCCTAACAAAGACAAAACTATCCCGCCAATCTTTCAGACTGAGATCAACGGGATAGACCGTCAGATGATTGGCCCCACCGAGCCGGTGAAAAAGTTGTACTCCCCCTGCCTCTTAATGTAAAATAGGCATTGAAAGAGTTTCATGGTGAGGGGCCAGAGCTTCACAAACCCAAATAAACCCCATAATCTTCTTCAGAGACTGGGGATTGACTTGGCAGAGAGCCATGTGATACCAGCAGAGAACCCACTCGAAAACCAGTCGATGGGGAATCTAAGCCCGAACTCCACCTGCTTCATATAAACAGCAGTGTACCCCTCTGGTACATCTGCCAGGCTCTGACCCCTCTCGGGGAAGCACTACCAAAGCCGCGAAGCGGCTGATCTCCGCAGCAATCTCAAGGTAGTATGCAGCATGCGCCCGTTTGAACGCCTGCAGATTTCTTCGCCAAATAAGGCTTACCCTTGCTGTCGTAAAGGGCGAGCCTCCGCATCTCATGGTCGCTGTACTTCCATTTGACTGTGGGCAGAGTAGGCTTAAACTTGTAGTTGGAGGGAATCTGTTGGTTTCAGGACCCAACAACTCCTTACGAAGACCGTTCAAGGGGTCAAAGATCTTCCATTCCTCCGGAACCACCTCGTCCTTACACCGAGGCAGATCCAACTTTAAAAACGGGGACTGAGTGTCCATCGGGTAAGGCTCATCGGGCTCGGACGAAGAAGTAGATACCACACACTTCCCACAGGAAGCAGCAGACTGAGAAGTAGACATTCTACACAACACAAGAAACAGACGACAGCACATCAGACTTGCAGTCACAACACAAGACAGTCTGGCACCTCAGACCTACAGACTGAGCTACCCAGACTGGGGCAAGGATATGTATGGTATGTGAAGATCAGAAATAGCCAAGAAATAGAATATTTTCTTGCAAATAACGCAGACAAAACAATAAAGGCTCCTCACAGGCCTACAACCCAGCAAGTAAAAAGGATAATAGGGTAAACAAGCAAACCCTAAAAAAAATCTTAAATGTCAACAGTGAGGCAGAACTCAGCTGAAGAAGCAGCGGCAGACCTACCAATCAGAGCAGAGTCCTGCTGAAGAAGCAGAGCAGAGCCTATCATTCAGAGCAGCGAACGGAAACGAAACAACACCAAACAGATCTATGAAACAAAGAAATAAACAATCGCATCTGAAGACCAAAGGAAAGAAACCCTAACCTCAATAACACATGCAAATAAGTGCGTACAGAAGGAAAAAGGGGGGAGAAATCCATAAACACAGAGAAGATCACATCAAAACCATCCAAGAAGGAAAAAAAAACAAAAGTAGATCTGGGAAAAAGAGTTTACCTAGATGGGGAACGGAAGGCGCCCAGGAAGAAGAAGACGAAAGCCACAAACGCAACAGTATCAAATATTAAATTAAACTCCAAACGCAGACAAATCCCAGGATAATCGAGAGAAATCCTTGAAAATGGCTGGGAGAAAAGAAATTCTTGAAGAACAACAGGAAAGTTTGAAAGCAAAGAGTTCGAAGGAGAAGGAACTGAAAAGTTTCACAAAAGGTCGATTCAGCCTTAAATAGGCATAATTGGTCCACTCGGCCTGACTTATCATCATTAAATTCCTTGGGAACCCAAAGAGTCACATCAATTCAAAATGAATTAATGACCCTTGCTCAACACCCCAACCAAATGGGCGGGAAAAATGGAAGCATTCTGGAGTTTGTGAAGAGGACAGCTGACAGCCACGTATCATTCTGTGAAGAGCAGAACGCCAGACCAAAAACAAACGCACCCAGCATATTGCAACCTGCAAATACTGGGTCCGAAGGCAAATTGTATGGGGTCTACCTAGCAGACCTCCAGCTGGCAGCAGCCGCCACTCCACGTCAGAGCGCCTGGAGCAGAGCAGACCTCCTCAGGCAGACCGCTCTCCGGACATAGCCTCTGGGCTGGAGTTTAATGAAGGCCTCGTTCCACCTTGGCCCACTTCCAAAGGCCCACTCACTTTACTAGGTATGTTACAAGTCCATGTCTCATATAAATACCTATGCCCATGCATGGGTAAGGTACGTTCAATCACACACTCACAAAATACTTGCACTTGATACTCGTTTTCTCTCTACTAGAGATCTTGTGCTCAATTTGGACCGACTTAGGCATCGGAGAGGCGATCCTCGGAACCACCCCGAGGTTTCTCCTTGTTTTGCGGGTAACCACCCCGCGAAGGACGTTTGGGAGCCACGATTCCACCGAGTACCCACCACCACATTCATTGTTGCTGTCTTGGACAGAAACAAATATGAATGTTGGATTTGAGATGCAAATGGCCTACGTGAACACAATTTAATTCTATCAGGCTTATCTCAAAAAGAGCAAAAGGATTAGAGCTTCCATTGGGTTATGAAGAGTAATGCAGCAACGACAAGAATGGAGCCATGCGGCAGGGAATAAAGGGAGGCAAGCACCAAAACAGAGAGAGATAGTAGTAAGTGGATTTAGAATAATTTTAGGGTTTAGTTAAACACTGCTTTGTTCTTGAATGATTTTGAGAATATTATTGCCAGCATAGTGACAACGCTGGTGAAGTTTAGCTCGATTTCGTCGCTCTCATTTAGTTGTTTCATCAACCTTGGTAATTTGTTCCACTATTTTATAGATTTCAGTAATCCTCATTGTTTAAGAGTGTTAGCAGTTGATTAATTGGTATTTTCTCTCCTTCTTGATTAGTTAGGTTCATTGTTTATCATTGACTTAATAGTTTAACTACCTTCTTGTTGCTTTGGTATTTCAGTAAGTTATCATTCATTCTTCTAGGTACTATTTTATGTGGCATTCACGTTTAAAGCACCATTCAAAATTTTCTTAGCTAGTTGCTACACATCAACAAGTACTATACGTAAAGCTAGTACTTTCGATCTAATACATTAGGTTTGGATTACATAGGAGTAAATTTTAGTTTTAGTGTTATTGTTTCGTTTATCCAATTATTAAGTACTTGGTATCTTTTTATACTCCTAGCTCTCGTTTTAATTGCCAATAGGAATTAAATGGGTAATGTTGAGTTCTAGTGCCTCTAATCATATAAGTTTGTACTAATGAGTGGGTAATTCGACTTAATATAATATCGTTGTAGGTTCATCCCATCTTTGCTAGTTGTGCTACATTGTACACCGTGCACTTGCAATATTAACTTATATTAATAAATTGGTCTTATTTTTTTCTCGAACATCTTGTTGACCAAATGGTTGTACGTCGCCCTTGCATTTCTAAGACCAAAATGGCATAAATTTTTAGCAATATATAGTTGTATGCGTTACAAAGGCGGTCTTGTGTTTGTCGTGCAGGAGCATAAGTATTGGTTATCCCCACTGAAGGTGTCCATGGATGACACTATCTCGTGCCTTGCTGTCACCTCGTGCATCTTATTGAGGTGTGTCAAGGGGAACACATCTTTCGGGCATGCCCTATTCAAGTCAATAAGAAGTAGTCTATCCTTTACGGCGAAAGGCTTCAAAACAGTCATCAATCATCTTAGAATCAATGTATACACGCCACAGACCATTTTTCTTGCTTACCACTATGACGTTGGCGAGCACTTTGTCTTGCATGTTTCTAACATCTTCTGCACTTTGTCATCGATGATTTTGTTTCTATCGACGGCAAATTTTTTATGCGGTCGTTCTGTAATTACTATGCTTGTTTTTCATTAGGTTAGACGGTTTGAGCGTTGCTTTGTAGCATTAATTTGCTAATTTTTTCCGCCTTTTTATCTCCCATATATTTCACTTGGTTGGGAATTTGATGGTATGGTGATATGTTGGCGTAACGATCCACATACCGTTTATCCATGGCATACCCAAGATAATATTGTATGACGATTTGCAATCAATAACTAGGAATTTTACTTATAAGTTGACGCCTTGAGCATAAATTGGTAGGGAGATATCTCCGGTGACGCTGTTTGATTCTCTGGTGAACCCCACAAGTACTGTGAGTGTGGACTTCCTTATTTTGCTTTCCGTTCTTAAACCCGTTTATGTTAGGGCGTCTAGGGTGATAATGTTTGTGGAGCTTCCATTGTCCCCTAAGATCTTTTTTGGTGGCGGCTTCGGTTGGTCAACGAGATCACTAGCCCCGCTATGGAGGTCCGTCGTTCATATGCTTCCATTTCATGAAAGATAATTGGTTGGTCATCAGCTGGCGACCACGTGGATGTTGAGATGGGCCTCTCGGTGGCACACTCTTTAATGTGTCGTTTAGTTGTAGAATATGTCAAACCATACACATCAGATCCTCCAGTTATAACATTAACAATTTTAACGGGGAAGAAGAGGCGAGGGAGGTTTAAGTTTAGAAGGATTTTGATCTCAGTTGACGAAGAATTTGGCCTTTTTTAACATGACATCCTTTAAGTTCCATGTCCATTTGTAAGTGGGTACTTCTCTTTGCAGGGAGGCATACTTGTTAATAAAGTCGATGTCTTAATTGTAATCGTACCACTTTGTGGGGTCTTTCTATCACCGTATTTGTTAGACTTTACGAGCCATCTTACATGTTAAATGACATTCATCAAGTGCTTAACCAACTGTCTGGTGTTCACACAAAAGTTGTACTCTGATAGCTTTGATGGCAGATATGGCCTTTCTTTCCAATTGTCTTCTATTGTCACCACAAAGAGGCGCTACACTACCATATGGCTTGTATCCGCTATCTGTCCCTATTGTTGTACGTCATCTTCTGTTACCCACTTTGATATCCCGAAGATTTTTTCCTTGAATCCAGGTCTACTTCCAATATGATATAGGGCGGCGTTTTCTTGGAAGTCGTTGAGATGAGTGTGGGATTACTATGTTAGATCCCGGTATAGGTCACTCTCTCCGAATATGCCCCCTTACCTTATTGTTGTGTTGGAACATCCGATGTCATGCTTGGGTTGACACCTTCTCCCTTATTGGACCTCTTAAAAGTATTCTTAGAGAGTATTATTGTACTTTAGGACGGGAAGTGCAAGTAAGTGGTTGCTTCTCTAGTCTTCAGCTGCTAGCAGCTGATGGTTGCACATGTTGACTAGTTGGGACAAGCTGCACATTGTCTTCTTCTTCTTAGGCAAGGGAAATAAACCATTAGAGTCCTTAACCTGGTCATCCCATGTTTATTATAAGTATGTCCTAATTTTTTAAAAATAAGTTTATTCAATATAGTTTTATATCAAATACCAACTAAAGAGTACATCGAAGGCGGGGATGAAGTGGGGTGAGCAGGGATTGGGCTCCCCTTGTAAAATTATCGGGATCTAGACACGGTTATACCCTTGCAGGCAGACGTATGCTATCGCAGTTCTTCCAGCTTCGAAGTCGGAGTCGACGCGCTTTTTAAATTCACTCCCTTAAACGCTTTTCTAGCGCCCTGATTCCAGCAAATAATCCTCATCTTGCACCAGAGGGGATAAGGTCTAAACCTTTTCAGTCTGTTACTCTGTAAGGTATCATATTAAATATGTAATTGGGTATAGATGGTATCTTTTATTCTTCGTGTTATTGACCATATTTTTAATCCCTATTTGCATTATAGTGGGTTGATCTGGTATGAGAAGTTACGGACGCGCACTAAAAGCCTTTTTAAATTGCTTAACCTAAGATTGTTACATTCTTGACTCCGCACCCCGCCCATGCCATAGCATTCTGGATAATTTTCCATCCTTCCCCTCCTATCACGCGCAATCTTTTCCCCTTCCCTTCCTAATAGGGGCGGCTAGGTCGGTCTCATGAGCCCGCCCCAACAGCATCTCGAATTCCACGACGTATTCTAGTACGAGAGAATGGGGGACTCAATTGAGAGGAGATTACCATGGTTTTTCGGGACAGTGGAGTCAAGGGATCATAGTTCCAGGGAGGCATACCAAAACGATCGTCCAAACCTAGGCTACAAGACACGTCATTGGTGTTACGACGATAGACGAACTTGGAGTTTTAGAAGCAATTGGCGCCACAAATTGTCTGCGAGCAAATTCAAGGACATCATTTTCTCGCTGCGGGAGAGCGGATAATTGGTCTGACCCGTAAAAGAACCTGACTTGAACGATTTGAAAAGTAGATGTGATAGGATAGGAGTAATGGTTGTACACTTGTACACCAGATTTGAAAAGTAAATGAATTAAATAATACTACGCTGTCATTTAGAAATGAAAGTGGGAAAAGAAAAAGGAAGATGGGTGAGTGATACTAGAAGACCTTCGGAGGGGTAAGATATAACAATTTGTAAATGTAACTTGTAAATATAGAACCTACTAAACAGTGCAGGACTTGAACACTTATAAAGGCAAGTGCTTTTTCCAGCCAGTCAATTCTGGTAAAAGCAGTCAAGCATAGTATTGCACTGCTCTATGATGATTGAGGATCGACATACGTAATTAAGAAAAGCTCATACATCAAAGAAGATCATACTTTAGTTGGTCTAAATTTAGAGACTAGCCTCGCACGTTTCTTAGCATATCTGCCTATGCTAATTGGATATTCCAATCATTGCCATTGCTTTATCGTTAGTTCATTATAGCGAAAGCTTGATCTCAATGCAAGATTATGTTGGAGTAGCAAAAAGTTGATCTGTCGTCTAAATCTATATTAAGATCCGCCAGTCACCTTGGTGAACTTTTTTGTTTAAAACCAAATACTACATTCCATTGGGATTTAAGCCATTGTTTCGTGTTCCGATGCTCATGTTGTCAAAGAATAGCCAAAGTTTAATTCGGTAAGCTTTGCCGCCTGCATGCGCACAAGAATGTGGTAATTTTTTTAACCAATACACATGCTAATCTGAGTAAGATCATCACATAATAAGCTAAATTATTGGAGTGCCTTCCCATAGGCCATAGGTCATAATGATTAAATAAAGAAGACATATTAAACGGTAGATTTTGTTTGTTTTTCAATACTTTTCCTACATTGTTCCTTCACCATGTATAGATGTTATGGCCAGTCTTATGATAATCGTTATGGCAAAACAACACCCAAAATATATATTAGAAGAAATATACACTGGATTATTTTGTGAAACTTTCCCTCATGTGTTTATTTGTTGGCGTGCACTGAAGTTAAAATTGTAGTTCGGTCGGCGGATGTCTAATATCAATCTGGGTAGACGACACCCAAAGCTCTATAGAGAGAAAGGCGTGCCAGAACCTTAAGTTGTGCACTTAAAGCTCTACAAATATCTACCAAATCAGTTACACACAATAGGATCAAATATCATAATCAAAATTACATATGATTACTAATTTTCACCATGTGGTGTACTCTTTAGTCAATACATCCCTACCTTTCGCTTTATCTATAAGGTATGATTTTTCCCATATTTTTTCATGATAATTAAACTATTATGGCGCCATTGTTTTTCCACGTATTTGTCAATCATATTACAGAAAAAGATAAGTTCATTAAGTTTAATCCATCTGATAACCACATATAACATCAATTCAGCAAAAATAATTAAAAAAAATAGGTTTTTACCCTCTTACAAATAAGTTTTGAGTAAGTTCTAATAAGTTCTGATAAGTTTAGAAAATACTTCCTTTGTTTCATAATACCTCATAGTTTCATGTTTCCTACACCTTTATCAAATCTAATCAATCTTTTAACTTTAATATCTCTAATTATTGATAAGTAAAAATTATAAAAAAGTTGGTATTAATAGATGTCATTAAGAGGAATCAAATAAGGCCCACTTAGCTATGTGCTTTCTCATACAATTGGGAAATATAAGATTGATAGATGAATAATTGATTGCTAAGTCTAATACTATTACGGTACATAAAACGGATGAAAGATCAGTTAAGCAAAAACAAATTTTAATAAGTTCAAATTAGTTCATCTATTTTGAAATAAATTGAAAATTAACCTATAAAATAATACATTAGGAGGTGCGCACACTTTATTGGTCGATGGTACATTTTATGATGATGAAAGGTAGTCATGTTAGAACATAGAAAGATTTTTTCAGTTTATTTTATAAAGGTAATGGGCTAATTGTTAGTTTCCTATATATTAGTTGCACTAATCATGATGAAAGATCAAGCATATCATTATGACCGTTTGATTAATTCTGGGGCCAAATGACATGGTGAGCATGCAGCCATGCATGTGTATTAGTACCTTTCGATTATCATTCTTACTTGCAGGTAATAAGCTTTTCTATAGTTACAGAGCTCTCAAATCATAAGACCCATACGGTCTTGAAAGGGCATTTGTGGCAAAGGAAACGCTATAAATAGGTATCTGCTCACAAATATTAGTGGTGCATTACTTTTTTGGAGCGTAAATTTAGACAGAGAACCTATTTGGTTCACCTTACAATAATAATTTACAGTAAAAAAAGTTTGTTAGAATTAATAAGTTTATTCTAGAAAAAAAAGTTTGGTTCTAGAAAATCACTATTAGAAAATCTAAAAACTAGTCGCAATACTTTTAACAGAAAAAAAATTGTCGTCATTTGGTTAGAAATAGTTCCCTTCGTTGATGGTTTTAACGTACCATGCTCGTTGGTTAACGGCTTTACCCACGATCGATGATAATGAATGGTGATGAGACCGGACTACCGTTGCTTAATAAGAATGTGCCTCGTCACTTACTTAGTAACGACAAGATAAGGAGGAGATAAAGTAGTCGTTATTTATTTACGACGAACTATCATATGGTCGTTATTATGTATTTTAAATGTCCAAAATAATAATAACGACCATATTTTCTCGTCGTTAATTATATCCCAATGGATAGTACTCTTTTCAATTTTCTCAAAATGAGATTATTTTCCCTCCCTCCTGTACATGGTGTAACACCTTTATAGTGATGATAAGCAAATTAATTCATAATCTCATGATTGGAAGGTTATACTACAAACAACTCCACCATTATATTTTATTGAATAACAAAACGAAAAAATATTGAAACTTAAGTAATCTCTTGATAAATGATGTTGAAATTCATAAGCAGCATTCACTCTAGTAAAACTAATACTTACTACATAAGTCCTAGCACTTAAATCTCAAAATTTTGATTAAAAAAAATGATAGAACATAAAATGTATTAAACATTTCAAAGTATATGGTTCGCTTGCATATCTCAATATATCCTATAGTACATTTAATAAACAAAACAAAAAGAACATAAGTTAGAAATAACTCATGTACTCCCTCGCCCCCTTCCCCCAACACGTATGGATTCGGGAGTCCTTATAAATTAATCACTTATAATGCATGCCTCCATTTAGCAGAATTTTCGAAAAATTTGACAGCACTCCCCCATTTATACGACTAAACCAAAATATTTGCATTTGACATTGTTGTTATAAACCTGTAATTGAGCTAAAAATTTATCCCAACATCTTCAGCATATAATCACGTCATAGCATAGCAAGTACATATATCTTGTCTCTTCCCCCATCTTCAAAGAATATCGTCTTTAATGAGTCGATACATGCTTTTCTATGCTTTCATGCTGAATTACATCAAAGATTTAGTATTAGATTAAACTTTAAAGAATGAATACATTGTGACTAAACATACCTGTTTGGTGCAACTCAGACTCATGAGTAATACGAACGTTAAGATGTTTAGCCAGTAAATCTTGAAAAGCCTGCATGCGAGATTCTACTAAACCCAACCTATCTACAAGTTGCTTATTTTCTTCTTGAATTAACTTTATATACTATTTATTAGAACGTCATTTTGCTTTTTAGTAACAATTTGCTCAGCCTAAAGATCCTCTCTGCTAGGTTGAGGTAGTTTAATATCTTAACTTTCCCTCCTCCTCCCAACCCCGCTGCTCAGTACTTGAGACTTGGGGTTAAAAACTAATCGTACTACCCTAGCAATTGAGTTGATTTTCAAGTTCAATGGGTACAATAGATATAGAAGTTTAACAACAATAAAAATACATGCTACTAATAATATATAGTATGACAAAAAATGTGGTTGAATATGAGAATTACCTCAACTTCATAAAGTGGTGGATTCTTCTCCTTTGTCTCTCGCATTTTATTCTACACCATGGAAAAAGTTTATCATTTTAATAAAACCCAAACCTTGTATTTAGAACTTAGTATTCCACCATTCTTTTAAGTGCACTAACTATATTTAGTAACGGTAGTCATATGGATTCAAAGAGAACAATTTGGCAGTCATATTCGTAAAAGTTTTCTATAGATAAAGCTAGTTGATAATGCTTAAACAAAAGCATTCGATAAACACACATATATTTGTGTTGTCTCGACATTATTACCTTATTTGCGACTTTTATGGAACACTTCGATTGCATATCTTGTATGATACCTTTATCCGGCTCTCTACCAAAACATGCAAATTTAAAGAGTAGCTTACAAAAAAGTCTTAAAATCAAGAATGATGCAGAATTAAGGCTCTCATAATATCCTCCCACATGATTTGCCTAATAGGTTTGATCCATGACCGATGCATGAGTTTATTCTCATAATGGACTCTATTATCGAGTTTATAGCACTAACAATCTGAAATTATAAAATTAGAGTTGTTGTTCACATGGTCGTATTACAAATTAGAGCACAAAACCGAATAAAGAGAATTTACCTTAAACTCATCCTTGTAATATATCTCCCTTATAAGTCTTGCCAATCATGTTTATCAATACTAGTTGAGGGCTTATTTTTTAATGTAGTTTGCAAAAGTGATGTTCTTTTTTGTATCATTATATCTTAGAAGCTCTTAGTAGGTCGGACCTCCGATTATCCAAAACTCTTTCATGTGATCAAGAATATGAAAATGATAAATTTCCATGTTCTCATTAGTAAGGACATCATGTGTTTCGAGTCGCGTAATGCAAGAACACTAAGTAAGATAGATACACATTTTATTTTTCTAGGCAAAATGACAATGTTTCAAGCTAAATAATGTAGTATACAAGCATAAAATATGCATATTTATTGTAAGTTCATTACCATCATTGTAATTCACATGTGACTATACTTGATGTCAATGTCTTTTCATTTACCAACTCTTACCATTCCTGTATTAGTATCACGCAATATGATTACTAAATTCCTTGCAATACTTTGTGATTCATCCCCATAACTCTAATAGTGTAGAAAGTCACTTCTAATTTCGCAGCAACCTTAAGCTTTGCAATTTCTTTGCATTTGTTTCTTCCTCTCTTCTTTTCATTTTAAGCTTTATTTTGACTTCTACGTCCACTACCGAGATATAACAAAATAAGGTATTGTGTGATTTATTTTGGTAAGCAAGAAAAGATGATGGTTTATAAGCAAAGCAATTATCAAATAGTAAACCATTGTTATGAAATATTATGGTGGATGTCTATTCGGAGATAAAACAGGTGGCCACATATTCATCAATGATTTAGAATGATCCATCCTAAAGATGGATGTGAATAGATGTCATTGACCATATACCAACTTTAAGTGCTCTAATTAAAGTTGATGTTCCAGAAGAAAAACATTAGTTAGCAACGACCATAGAGCCCGCTTGAAGCATGGTAAACTAATAGGCTACGACGATAGAGAATCCTCTAAAGATAAAAGGGGCGATAGTGCGATGTCAAGTTTGAGCAGCGATACATTTTGATGGATTTCTTAAAGAGACGATCTAGTAGAAAATTAATGTTACATGATTGTATAAGTGGTCAAGGAGAGTATAAAATGTCCAACAAGATTAGCATGTACCAAGATTATAATCAATACTCCAGTCAGTATGAGTTTTAATTAAATAGTAGTTGATTGTCTTGCCAATTGTAGAAAGAAACACATGTTGGTGTTCTTATATTCACATCACATTCATGGCCATGCATAAAATATGTCTAATAAGGGTGATCATCAGTGGTGAGAAAACCGGCGGCCAAATTTAAATTCAAAAGAAAATTTGACTGGATGTGATAATTAAATTAGGCTATTCGGGTTTTATAATTACCCGTCATGGAAACCTAAGTTTTCATTTGATTTGAAAAAACAATGTGTTGACGCTCTCTTATGTTAGATATATGAAACGTATTAAGATGGCAAGACATAACATTAGAAATTGACCCCTATTTGAATTGTGAGGTTTATTTTGAGAAAATTTCAAGAGATTAAGTTTCTAACAACTTTGTATGGGCATATATAATAGAGTAACAGAAGTTAACTAGAATAACTTATATATTAATATTGTTCAGTATTAGGTGACTTGAAGTTCACTAAAACAACTTATATGTGGATATTTTTGAGTATCTAGTACCTCAGTATTAAAGGCGCTGATGATCCAGAAGATCACTATTTGGTGGAATTATATACAAGATATTTATGTCTATATAACAATCTCTTGATGGGGATATTATTGGTCAGCACAATGAATAAAAAAAATAAATGATGAACAAGTGCACAATATACTCCTTCCAACATAGTGTAACATTCTCCAGAAGAGATAAATTTCAATAAATATACCTCCCAATAAAATGAATTTTATTGCAAATTTATATACTATGTTGGTTTAAGAATTTCGATGCTTTATATTTGAGTTATTTTACCAACTTAGGGGAGAATAATTGGAATAAGTTGGCAAAATTGTAAAATTTGGAATTATTTGAAATTACAAATTGATGATCCCTAGTAAATTTGAAAAGTTATATTTCAACTTTACTCTATGTGTTATCCAGATATATAGCACATCTATGATTTGATTTGTATCTAGTTATGATTCATGTTGCATAGCGTTGAAGATACACTTTTGTCATAGGAATACCATGAGTATACATTGAGATAAATCTTGCTAATTTTACTTGAATTGCTACACTTTAAGTGTAGATTGTATGATTGACTCCAATAGATGTATATGATACATGGCATGATATTGCAGTGGACACTTTCAAATTGGAATAATACTATGTTAACATCATAGTGTATAAAATATCCAAGTGTTATAGATATGTGAATTATGGTGGATGGCCTATTATATAAGAAAAGTTATAATGGTAGGTATTGGAAATGTATTAAGATATCCTTGTAAAATAGCATGCAAGATGTATATTGGAGAATACTATGGTACCGATATATATGATGGAACCGGTAATAATATGCATATGCAGAAGGAGCGGACTTGAGAATAGAAGATGTGAAATAAATGTCCACTTTGATTGTCATTATGTTCCAGCTTATTATGGACCAGAAGTGCTAACAAAATGTGAATGATGATGATGATCAAAAGATTGTCATGGACCAAAAGTCCAGCGAAAAAAATGGATTTCTAAAATCAGCAGTGTGCGGTGTATTGCATTTGAGTCTTACAAATCATGATTACATGTGGATAGATTAAATGTATCATACATTTTATTTTTCATATCGAGTTATATGATTTCTTCATAATGCATGCATATTTAGTACTTTATACATTCAAGACAATATTTATGAGAAGGATTATTTATTCATATAATTCAATGGTTATTGAATTACTAATCTCATAAGTAAAGATATGATAAAATCATAGGTTAGCATATATATATATTGAATATGTGAAACGTTCTTGAAGAACTATATATGAAATATATGAACCTCTAGTGTAAGCCATACTCATATATATAAAGTATGTAATCCAGACCCATAGATAATTATACGTATGTATATGGTTGGAATAATAAACATAGTGGTCGAAGAGTGAATTTCGTTATTAACATCCTCAACCATCGGTTTGGAAGTACTTGAAATCAATATCCCTTTTCAATTGAAGGATATCTTATGATAAATAACTGTTGTGCATTTGAAGGATCATAAATTAGATTATTGATGGTCTATAGCTACAATATCTAGAAGCGTCATATTATTATTTGTGCCGTCAATTGAAGAAGTGTTAGATGGTACTATGGATATTTTACATTGAAATAAATTTTATTATCATAAAGGACTTGATTTTTTGATATTTGATAAAGCATTGATCATTCTTTGATATCTGATGACCTCCAGAAGTAGGTTCATTTCTATTTGTTCAAACACATAAAAGAAGATTGTGATTTATTTTAGGAAGAGAGAAGCTCTCACCTAAGCAACATGCATCATGGAAGTGAAGAATCAATAGTGGTGATTCAGTTTGTGCAACAAATTCCAATCGAGTGAAGATTCATCAAGTTTATGGAACTAAAAAGTACTCCTTGATTACTATATTTGAGAAGCTCGTTGATCACAAGAGATTGCATGGTTCCATAATTTTTAGTGATGTAAGCAAGAGGAATACGCGTTG